>DWFV01001280.1:0-11544 GCA_018246775.1 Parelbella machaon machaon
CTTATCATTAATACATTTTCATATCAGTTTTCTCCTAGATTTCATAAGGATGCGTCCACTAATTACGTAAGGCGTTCAAGGGAGGGGGAGGGGGAGGGCGTCAGGACCAATTTCATATAATTTTACTTTGGGGAGAGGGAGGGTCTCCGCAAATATCACGTATTTTTTTTTTGCAAAAAACATTTAAGTTGAGACAGTAAAAAAAAGTAACATCACTCCTATAATCCCCGAAGAGGTAAGCAGAAGAGTGTCACGCGTTTCCCGCGCGTGTCTCGCGTTTCACCACTTACGTTTAGATCTTATTGAATAGGTAGTGAGTTTATTGCCCTACACCGGGCACAGATCCAGACTTCGAGTCACTACTAAAAATTCTAAATTAGAAAAATCAAATAGTACCCGACCCAGGATTTTAACCCACGACGTCCCAATCGGCAGTCGCGCTTGCAACCACTAGACCAATGAAGCAGTAATTGATGAATTGGATATTTGTAGCCCAACAATGACAGATTTGGGTGAGCTATTGCTCTTGTTATTGGAAGTGTTTAAAAAATGTAACCGAAATAAATAATAATATTTACATTTTAATGGTGATATTATCCCCTCATGCACACTACTGCCATATATTTCCCCTTAAAATTGATTCACACTACATTTCTGTGCTTTTTATAATCTATAGCCTTTGCAAGAATTCACCGGCCATCTCCTTTTGCGCTTCGTCCATCTCGTGGCCAATGTCGGCAGACAGTCTCTTCTTGAGCCGCGAGCCCAGGCCGGACTCGACGTGCCTGTGAAGCTGCCGCTTGTACTGCTCGAGCGCGGCGCGCTCCGTACGGAACGGGGTGTCGTATTCGTCAACTAGAGCCGACAACCTACGGATCTCTTGGCTCAGGGTTAGAGATACCTGACAACAAACAAGTAAACGTCTTTAAACTGACTTGAATCACTTGCCTGCAGGAAACGGTGGAATAAACTCAATACCATGAAGTTGGCGTCAATTATTTGAATGAAGATTCAAATCACAGGTAGTGATTAGGGAAAATCACCTTGTGCTCTACACTCTCGACCATGCGGTTAATTTTCTCCTTCATCTGTCTCGTGATGGTGGTCAGCTGTTCCTCCACAGCTGACAGCTGCTCGTGTAGCACTCTCTGCTTCTCTACCTTAGCAGACTTTATGTCGCATGCACTGCTGTACACCTAGAAACCATAGACGAATAAATTTTTATTTCAACTACCATAGTACATTCCACAGACATATTATAGAATTTTTATATTTTTAATATTTTCTAAGAATTGGCTGAAGGAAAAAACAAAAGGGATTGCCTCATAGTTTATGATTCCTCATTGGTGTATAATAAAAAATAATCAAATTAATTGATATTGTTGTTTGTGCCCTTTTGCTCTGATTAGTTTTTTAGGACCTGAAGCAGTCAGTGGGATACATCCAGATTCGTTAGGTCAAGACTTTTAGGGCTCGCGGCCCGCCGACTAGGGTCTATGTCCTGCATTGGTTTCGGAAAGGTTGATGGAAAGATGGATGAGGGTAGGAAGAGAGAATAGATGGATGGATAGAAATAAATAGCAAAGTCCCAATAAAGGATAAAAAACATGAGAGAGAAAAGAGGTGCAGGGTGTGCGCGCACCAGGTCGAGCGCGGCCATGACGTCGTGCGCGATGCTCTTGCCGCGCCGCGAGTGCTGCGCGAACTTGGTGCGCACGGCCGACTGGCTGATGCACTCCTCGAACTTGCGCTCGAAGTCCACGAACTCGAAGTAGCGCACCTGGTGCCCGTCCGCCAGCGTCGGCGCTGCACACAGCCATGTCACCCGTTATTTAAATTAGACTTCAGCTGTTCCAAGGAGGACAATGGTCTCTACATCAATGTAACCATTCCAATTAAAAAAGGAAGATTTCTTCAGCGCTATAGGTATCAAAACTATTTTCGAATAATATATGAAGTTTGCCTAATTATAATGAGGCATTTGTCACAAGTCATGTAATGTCACAATGTAGGGCGCCGATTGAGGCGAGTGAAAAAAACGTTTAAAATCGTATATACATGCTCACTAACTTGAATTTGACAACACTAACTGTACTAAACGGTTTTGCTTACACGTGTTACAACACGCAAAAACCAAGTCTGCACTTACGAACAGTGAGTTTCACCTCATCTACAGCCTACCAGTGCCTCTCACCGCTCTCACCTTGATGTACCAGTATCGCGCTGTTACATCATCACAGCAAGATGCCCAGTTAATTTCTGTGAGTCATATATTCCGTATTAGAGTTGATAGTCGATAGTGAGACTTACACGTGACGGGCTTCTCCCGCTCGCGCATCCTGGTGAGCAACGCCTCTTTGGCCGAAATGAAGAAGATGCGCTCCTCAGCCTCCTTGGGCGTGCACACGCGCAGCTCGCGCGACAAGAAGTCCACACAGCGGTTCGCGTGCTGAGTTCGAACCTGCAAACATTGCGTTAGCAAGGTCAGCTTCACACTCACCAACGAAAATTTTCTGGTGATCCATTTTCAGTGCCTAATAATAAGTTAAGATGAATATGGTAATCTTTGTCTACGCCTCACAGAAACTACTTATGTAAATCGCTAGTTTATATGGCTTTAATTCATTGGGTTTACTTGGGTATGAGAGGCTTGAGTTCTTACTTGTCAGCCTAGTGAAGGTTGTTGGTGCCCACAACCCTTATTATAAGTTCACAATGTAACCATATTGCCTTGAGGAAAGCGAGGATTTATCCATTAGGGATCAGTATATATAGTTGTCACATAAACAAAAATTTCTTAATCTCTCTTTCATAGCATAACATGCTGGCTATACATGTAATCTATGCGTCTTTACCTGATCCAAATATTCAGGTTCCGACTCGGACGCGTCCCACCTGTTGTTCAGTATGAATATATTCGGTTGTGATATCTTCGTCGACACTTTATGAAAAAAGTTCTTTTCCTGCAGCAGATAAAATGGTACCCTTTAATATTTTGTTTGCATTATTTTCTTTTTGCCAGTTTCTTCATCGTCAATTGTTAGGATTCAAGATTTCAAAAGTACATACATAGAATACACAACATTTCAAAAGGAAGTCAGCTATTAACTATTTGTTACTCTTTTGAACGTATATATAAAATTACTGCTGTACTTATTACATTCCATTTGTCAAAAGAATTATTTGAGCTGAACTCCAAACAACTACTGACTAGTTTACCAATCAAACGTAATCAAACTACATTAGAACTTTAGCTCCAAACTTATCGAAAATATGTAGGGGAAAACCATAAACTTTGCAATTTTTAGCATTATTTAAATATTGTTAAATAATAATATAAAACTAATACTTACAACATAAAATAAAATCATTATTATTAATCGGTGCTGGGAAGGATGACGCGCTACTCACCGTGACCATAAGCGTGGACTCCGCGTTGGCGACCAGCACAAATACGTCGGCGTCGAGGCAGTACTTGTCGATCCACTCGTCCAGGTTGGGCGTGACGTCGACGCCGGGGCTGTCGACCAGCACCACGTCGTCCCGCAGCAGGGCACATAGCTCTCGAGGCCAATACACATGAACCAGCGAGCACTCCTGCAGCCGCGTCGCGCACAGAGCGTGCCCCAGCTGGCTCACCGACTGTTGGGGCAAAGTCAAAGTACATATATTATTTTTGAGTAGCCCATTTGTGCAGATGTTAGCAAACTTGAATGCTGAACTGGAGGTTGTCTATCTGATTTGGTACTTATGAGATGAGCACAACTATTTGTACTATGTATGAGTGTGAAAAAACTTTATAAGCATTTCATATTGATATGTACATATGTATTTTATCAGTTATCTGGTTGCCATAGATTCTATTTAATTCTGCATTATGATCAGATATTATTATTAACATTTAATGTAGACAATAGTGTTCATTATATTTAGATGACTTTATAATGAATTGCTAAAGTTCTGCCTTAGAAAGGCAAATAATATTGCCACAATAGAGTGGTTTTAAACAACAAAATTGCTATGATATAGAAAGTGATGTTATAACATATGCTTCTATAATAAAGTGACATAGCCCTAGGGTTTTTAGTAAGAAAATGTTTTGTTAATACATAGCATAGTTAAAAAATTATTGCCTCATAAAAAATCAGTAATGACTTATATTAAAAAGATGGAAAAGAAAATAAAAATACTTAGAAAACAGAAAAATTATAATGTCTAATAATAATATAATCAAATTTCACAAAGTAAACCAGTATTAGACAATCATTCATTCATGAATGGTTACTTGTCCACAAAAACCTGGTATAAGCGATAATAATACCAACCTGGACATTGAGCTTCTCCTCAGAACCCTCAGTCCTTAAGAAGGCCTCATCTGTGTCTGAACCTTCCACTTGCAGGAAACAGTTGGTAGTGTGTCCAATACCACTTGGTAAGATTTTATCATGCAACATGGCATTTATAACTGTACTTTTACCATTGCTTGTCCTGGAACAAAGTTTATAATATGGTTATTGAAAAACTGCCTATCTACAATTGGCTAGCAATCCATACTATGACAATGATATGGAATATGCTATAAACAAATAACTGTACCTGCCAAAGAAGGCCACTTTCATGTGATCCCGCTTGAGCACTTCCCGTATGGCCTCCACTTTGCTGACATACCCTTCCACAACGGATACATCTTGTGGTGTTGCAATGCCATTTTCACCAGACACCGCTGAAATAAAAAACAAAAAGCAGTTAAAAAACTATGTATGTAAGACCAGTTAAAATATATAGGAAATATTTTACAATGCCTCACAAAATATTTCCACAACCCTATAGTACTGATATCCATATTGGGAGCACACATTTATTATATTGCATGGACAAGTTTAACAATGTCCCCAGTAATATTTAATTTGTGACAACAACCATTGGTTCAACTCTGATTCACTTCAGTAAATGACATTAATTGTGATCCTACAACTCGGAAGTAGGATCACAATATAAATAAACAAAATGAAACCTGTTTGTTGTACGTTATCACACCAGGTCTGACACACTTAGAAATAGGCTCATGTTTTGCTGCAAACCTTTCTCCACATTCATCACTTAAGGCCCAACTCGGTAGATAGAAGATACTGGACTACCCAATTAGGGACATGTAATGTGTGAGGGGGAATTCTATAGAAGACATGCATGATAATTATGAAACACATTTAAATCCGAAAAAAACTATTTAGGCTGATGAAACAAAGCATGACCATTTAATTATATAATAGCTAAAGTATGTACATGTACATGCCATAATATTTAATATCAGCATCTCAAATGCAGAATAATATAATTGAATCAGTCTCGATGTGTATTAAAACATCTACAACTGATCTCATACTGAACATCAATATGAAAGACAGTGATCAGCTGTAAGGAGCAATAGGGTGAGGACTGCTAGGTCATTTCATTATAATACCACATAAAAATAAAATAAGTTGATGAATGTACAGATATAACAGATTTGTAAGGATAGAGATATCTGGCACTTGGTGTTTTCTGCCTGCCCTGTAATGAGTGTAGTCTAGTTATATGACAATAATACAAAAACTGTTATTTGAGTACCAAAGTGTATTGTGTAAGCTACATAGTAATGTATTATGGTGTTATCGTGTATGGTATGTATGGTGTATTATGGTGTTATCGCCTTTTAGATCCGGTGTATGAAATTGAAAGATTCCATTCACAGCTAAAAATACAAAAGGTTATCAAAATTAAAAATTTGATACATAAATAGTACCAGTACAAATTGACCATCATCAAGATTCACACACCTTTATTTACCTAATACTAGAGCTAGTGTGTTTGCTAAAGCCTAACTGCTAGTTTCTGTTAAACATATTTAACAAACTGCACAAATTAATAGCTGTTAAGAACTAATCAAGTAGGTTATCATTGTAGAGATGTATGCTCTTAGAGCTCTCCAATTGATGTATATTAATGTGATCAAAACAACTTAAGATTTGGTTGTGTATCAAAATGAATCCACTCACCATGCATAAAGACCACTGCATCTTTGACGTAATCATCAATTTCCACAAATATGTCATTGATCTTCTTCTTGGCTCTCACAAAGATCTGTAGTGGGGAGTCCACATTGGACATGTTCACCCGGACCGTCCCATTGTTCAGCATTGCAACGTTGTGAGGCCCGTCGCCAGCCATCATTGATATTGTACGGTTAACATACGCAGCCATACGGGAATGAAAGATGCACGGATCGTTAGCCCAACCTTACGCCGGACAATGCCAATAATTATAATTTAAACGCACCACTTCTAAGGTTCAAACACAACATGCAGGACTCAACTGCAACAAAAAAAAAACAGCCTTGAGAATGCATTGGAGTCAGTGATGGCAACATTTAAGACTCAACTCTATGTGTGCATTTTAACATACATTACTACAATGTTAAAACAATCAGTGAAGTGTGGTGCATCCTTAATGTGGTATCATAGTCACTTAGTGTTATATACAAAAAGCACAGCACAAGATAAACATTGAATTGTTATGACATGCCTTGACTATGAATATCATCATGTGGAATATTTACTAAGTGCAAAAACACTTGTGTTTACCACACTTTAATAGAACATTATTGCCCAAATATCAGTGTGAAAACTAAGCCTACATAATGTACTATCACTAAATGGTTGGTAATTGTACTTAAATAAGTCTATAAACATTTTCAACAGTCAAATTATGAATTTAACTATTTAATGATTGATATTATACAATAATGGCATAACTTGTAAAATCATGAACGGTATGTTAAAGGATGTATGACAAGTGTTTAAATTTCAATAATTTCTATGAAACAATCATAACAATAAACATGATGAAGTGATTTCATATACATTTTGAATAACAAATACTGTTTAATATGTACAGTTTAATCCTTGGATATGTTTATATTCAAATTCTTTTATGAAACTATAAAGTTATGAATTTGATGTTTCACATACCCGAAAAAACTTTAAAAATTATTTTTTATTTCATGAGATATAACATAGTAATAAAGCTAAATGTTAAAATGCAATATTTAAGCTCGTCTACCGTGCCAATGTTTCGGTCTGTGAGCAAGTTAATTTCAACCGGCCTACATCTGCTTCTAAAATTGGTTTGCTCTGACCCAGTGGAAGCTTTAAGGTTATGTTTTGACTTCTTTACAAAAGCAATGCGCAGAAAGAAAAAACATTAAACGTCACTGTGAGATGAGAAAGAAGAGAGAAAAAGCAGAACACAAAAGAAGGAAGCTTAATTAGTTGAAACTAACCACCTTGTCATCTCGTTGCATCATAGCCGTTAGAGCCATTAAAGAGCATCCCTGCAGTCCGAGCAGCGTGAAAATATTTGTCCAGTTAAGAGTATTTATAAATAGATATCACTAAATAAAAAGTACACTAAGACGTAAAACAACTGACAGCCGCCTAATAGTCAAATTTTATCTACGTTAAATATCACAAGTATCTCTATCGTTTGAAATTATTGATCATAATAAAAAGACAAATCAATTCGCAGTATCTTACCTGTAGTTTAGAATAACATTTTAGATATCTTTCTACTGTTTTATTTTTATTTCGGCAAAAATACCTGTAAAAATTTTCATTCGGATTCTTTTTTCATATTTTTAATTTTCGATTACGACCTGATCATACGTTTGATACATCAGCAAGAAAACCGAATTTTTTATTGGTCAATTGTAGGTAAAAAATATTTTCACCAATCACACGACAGAGTTCATTTAGTCGTTTCGTTATTGCTAGTACTTAATAAAAACCAACACTAAAGTGCAAGTTAAGACTACAATACAGATTGAGGTTACATATATTCCATTGCTCCTCAAAGTGACTATAAATATGTTATTTTTATATAAATAAAAAATTAATAACGTTACATTATTGTTAAGCTTACCGAAGCGGAAAATTAAATACTAGTTCACAAATGTCGAAGGACAATTGTGGTTTATTAGTAATTCAATAAATGAAATTTTAAGGTTCAAGCTTTATAGATAAGATTTTAATTTTTACGGTCCAATAGCTACCTATATACCTACAGTACATTACATTATTTTGTATAACCTGTAAAAATCAGAATGTGCTCTCCGGAATATGCATTGGATCTATGCCTCCAAGTTCTCCGATTGGATTGTCAAAGCTGTCAGCCCTCGTAAATAAATGGCGGACGAATGGAATTGAAAAGAACGCCGATTGTAGTAAATGAAAGTGTCAATTAATTTTATGAAGTAAATAACTTCTTAGTTAATATTCTGTTAGTGGTAATTCATAAAATATGTCTCGTTCAGTTCGTGCTGAAACACGAAACCGCGTAAAAGATGACATCAAAAGGGTAATGCAAGCTGTCGAAAAAGTTCGCCATTGGTAAGTAGAATATTTCTTTACAAAATTATTTTTGTAGAATTATGTTGAAGAGCAACTTTAATTTTAGGGAGAAAAAATGGGTGACCATTGGTGAAACCACTATGAAAATATATAAATGGGTGCCGATTTCTACAAATGACCAGAAGAAGAAGCACGCGGCGAAACGCGAAAATAAGGAAAACGCTTTGACGCCGAAGAAAATGCACGATTCGTCAAATTCGAATTTTGGCATGGCCGAAGATTCCAATACATGTAAGTATACTATATATAGATCTCTCACTTACAATATTGGTACATTTTCATTAGATACGAAGGGCATTGAAGCACTCCTTTGGATTTTTTTTTTCAGAATATTTAGAAATAGAAATAGAAAAACTTTTATTCCATCGATATAATTACATGTTACAAATATAAAAACAACTAAGACATAAGTAACACGAAACGGAACGAACACGGAAAGGGCGCGCACCCAGTCTTTGCCGTGGGTGGCCAAGCGTATCCCACGACTACTGATTTTCAGTGATGGCCCCTCTCTTTTTTACAATTTCGATTTCGTATTGAACGTTGTATTTCACTAATATCCAAATTTAAAAAAAACTAGGGAATTAATTTCAAAATGGTCAAAACTGTACAATATCTTAAAAAACAACATAAAATTTCTATAAATCCTATAAGCTGAACGTTAAGACTAATAGAGTGTTAATAAAGAAATATATATGAGCACCTAGTGCTGTTGCCTTCAAATAAATTGCTGTAAAAAAAGCTTAAGCACTTATAAAACTAGTGCTTTATTGTTTATCCACCGAACTTCTGTCTTCCATGATGATTTGGTGCTTACTAAAATATTTGGTATATAAAATAATATCTTGTCAACTTCATAAACACTAAACATATAATGAAATTGCATGAAATTTCAGGTTTCTCAACTGTGAGTGACTCCCAAGGACCTACTGACTTTACCTCCACACACATGAACTTCTCTGAAGACTCCAACTCTCAAAGCAGCGGCACCACAACACCGGCAAAACGATTAAAGACAGATTGAGGTGCATTTAGGGAATAAGAACCCATGCTGTACTGGGATTATTTCCAATTTAAATGAACAATAACAATGTGTTTATGGACTAAAGTTGGGTAGTGTTTCAAGTTAATGATTATCACAAGATTTTTGGTGGGTTAAAATGGTATATGACAAATAAACTGTCATATATCGCTGTAGAATTATCTATATTTTGACTATTGAGCCAAATAACTTGGTGGGTTGTATTTAATTTTATATATTTAAAATATTTTATGCTAGCCGTAGTCATATTGCTCTGTTCAATTGCTTGTTAAAATAACATATTTGCTATAGGGCCCTATTCACGTGGAAACAATATTAATGCTCCACTATTTATTAGTATATTAATTGGGTATCAGTTGACGATTGGAATTGATTAGATTATACTTGCGATTTCGAGTAATTTCTGTCAGACTTGTTAATAATGGTGAATATTCAGTGAAGATAACTATGTTATTGATGACATAATAGTTAGTCTTTATTTAACAAAAGCCAGTACTAAATTGATATTGAATGCATTGATACAAAGTACAGATATAAGCATGGTACTCAAAATGGCATTGTGTGCAGATTGTGCTGTCAATTTCAATTTTTTTATATGGAATGTTCTGTGTGAAAATGGTCTTATTGTATCTATGATAATATATGTCAATAGTTCTTTATTTTAAGTTCATATAGGAGTGTGAGATTTTTTTTTTATTTATTAACAAAACTCACATTGATTTTAGCCATTCATTGCTTTATTGGTAAATATTTTCTTTTCATATGACAACACCAGAAGAGTTGTCATTGCATCGCTAGCTTTAGTATAGCTCTGAACTATTCTTAAGCTCATTTTTGTGAATAATGTCAAACTTTCTTATTATCTCAGATTCTGAAAAAATCCAATCTCAAATACTTTCAGATACCATCTCTGAAAGTGTACAATGAATAGACTATGTCCTATGTACAAAACAAGTTTAAATATCTTAAATTCAAATAATAATTTTCAAAAGCATGTAATAATTGTGGAATGTTCATATTAGTATTATTTTATACTTGCTTTTAACCAATGAGCTTATAACTCTTAATAAAACTATGTAACTCTTAATAAAAAAGTATGATTGTTTGTAAGGTCTCTAGTCGATTTATTTATGTGTAAGCGTATATCACTTTTTAATTCACTTTCAATGCCAGAGCTGCTCAAATAATTTTTTTTTAAATTTTAAGTCAGCTATAAAGCTGGTGTGCTACAGTGGATATCTGCTTTGCTGAACGTCCACCGGAAGAAGAGTTGTTTATTATAGCTCTTAACAAAGTGCTGAAGGGCAGTGCTTCGCTCTGGCTGTCACAAATTTCATACATGGGTATGACATGGAAGCATTTTCATGATCTCTTTTTGGCGTACTAAGATTCATCAGAAACGCTTGCTGCAACGCTTATCGACGTGAATAACGGCAAGCCAAAGGATGGGGAATGCCTTGCAGCTTATGAAAGTAGCTTGATGACGTCATTGTTAACTAGGTGGAAGAACCTGAGTCTGGAAGAAATCTGTGTCATATGTCCTGGACCATATTGTCCAGTTCGATTCGCGCCTATACCGCCTTGCATTTACCAGCGAAATTGCGACTCTCAACAAATTACTGCAAGAAGTGAAGGCGTATGCAAGTCTGAAGCGAAAGTTTGATCGAAACCAAAGGCAAACGGACGCACCAGAAGTAAAACGTTCCAGACCAGAGGCTACTACACTAAAGTGTCACAATTGCTCTAAACCGGGGCATAAGTCAGCCGGCTGCCGTTCCAAGTTCATCAACCCTGTTCTACCTACAAACAGTAAGAAGCGATCGACGTTGACATTCACACTTGGATCCAGTAAGCAAGTGATTTGCTTTCGCTGTGGGGAAGACTGACACGTGGCATCGAGCTGTCAGCGTGGCAAAGCGAGTGCGGGCTACGCGTCTTCGGCAAGCCGTGCGGATCACAGCGGCAGAAGCGGCGCGATATCCGAGCGATGCATCAACAGTTGCCAGGTAGCTGGTGTTTGCGGTTAATGAAAACAATCCGGTGAGTCGTACTCATTTT
>DWFV01001281.1:0-11544 GCA_018246775.1 Parelbella machaon machaon
CTCGACCAACGAGGCAGTATATTATTATTATAATACTATTGCATGTACATTGGCCTTTACCCTCGGCATTCTAACAGGAGACACGTTTCAAGCGGGGAAAGGTTAAAACGGTTGATGGTGATGATGGCTACCTGTTTCGGCTGCGGCACTGGATCGCGCCTGGCGCTCTGGTTGGCCGGCAAGTGAGGTTTACGAAGCGGCGGTACTGGCGCAGGACTGTGAAGAAGATAATCTTTTAATCAAACACATATTGGCATTATCAGCACGAGTTTTAATGTGTTTGAGTGAAAAAAAAACTATCAATTTAGGTCGAGACTGTTTCAGTGTGTATAAGACTATAACAATAATAACTCTAATATACTAATAATATATCAACATTTAGGTACATATATAAAAAACCGAACGGGTACACACAATAATTTAAACGTTCGCGTATTTACCTAACAAATTCCGGCAAATATAACTCCGTCATTATCACTATATAAATAATTATTTAAAAATTCATTTGCATTGTTAAAAGATTGTGTTAATTTAAAATTAACTATGACTATGTATGAATGCATTAAAAAAACGTAACAGAAAAAAACAAACATAACACCTGTATTCCCCGAAAGGATAAACAGGGATCGTAGTACACTTCCATGTATCACCAGTTACATTTAGGTCCCAAAATAGAATACGTAGTGAGCCTATTGAATCGAGTACTGGACATTTTATTGATAACCCATAATTTACCATATAAGTTTAAGAAACATGGAACATATATATAGATTTTTTTTTACTGATAGCCACATACCCTGGCTCCACATCACTACTATCATCCAATGCCCTTCGCGGGTTCCTCATCTCCAGTTCCCGACTATTCTCCATCGTCTTACGCGGGTTGGAGGACAAACTGCAAAATGAAACAAACATATATTATTATCTATTAGGAGGATTCAAAAATTAAAGCTTTAGACCTCAACGCCATCTAGCGAAGCGACGACAAACTAAATTGAGATGATTTTTCATCGAAAATAATTTGTAACGTCTAATTAATCAAATTTGTCTGTATTAATAAAGGTAATACTCGATGCCAGAGTGTTTATGAATTTTGATTCGGATTCAGATAATTTAGGGAGGATAGTTGAATTCATCATAGACATGATAAGGTATGATTTGAAGTAATCATTGTTTTGGAAATCATATAATCGTACTTTACGATACACATTTTCTGGCACCCAAATGATTGATTAAACACGCCAGTTTTCTAAGTATACACACGCTATGACACTTGATGCTCTCTGTCTACTCAGGCGGATGGGATGGTATAATAATAATTAAGACTAAACACTCACCGCACGAGGTTGTGGCAGACGGCCCGGTGGCGGCTGAGCCAGTCGCTGCGCTGGCAGCCCGTGCCGCAATACGGCGTCAATTCGCAACGCGCGCAGTACAGCGCAGCGGGGGTGCCGCACACCACACACCAATGCCTCGCTGTCTGCTGGAGCCCGGGAATTGTTCGCTGTGCCAATATTTACATTGCCTACTGTCAACAGTGTGTTCGTTTCCTCTAAACCAGTCATTGTCAGTTATAACGGCGTTATGGCCGTCAGCATTCGTGAGGTCAGTAAAATTTAAATCGATTAAGCTCATACTATTTCATTGCATGTTAATTTGATTTTAGAAAAGGGATATAGCACGTTAAAAATAGGGAATCAATATTTATACTTATAGTACGTTACAAGAGGCCCGGAAAATTTATTAACATTTAAAAGGCGTAGTTCATAGAATAAGCATAAAAACCTAAGCTTTGTACGAACTTCAGGCACGCAGTACAGCAGCGTAGACGGAGCAAAACGCTTTGCTCTGCGATTCCCATATAGCCTTACGTGGGGATGAAGCAAAATTCCTTTATGAAAGTGCACAAAGGCGCTCATTACGGGAGGCCTAGGTCCAGCAATGGACTGAGACAAGCTGATAATATGCAGATGTATAGTATACAAAGATCTATTATAAGCGCACGTGTAAAAAACAGAAAGAGATATCTTCTAAAGTTTCTTGGAGCTCTTCAAAAAAAGCGCTAAGAGAGACTTCAAAGCCGGCAGCCTTGGCCATTTTTTGGATGTTGCAAAGTTTCTTAGGCAATGGTGACCCATTAAGATCAACTAGCATGTCTGCCTGTTCGCCAGCTTAAAGTTAGAAGAAAAATCATACATATTAAGACACTTTCAAATAAATCTACTTGTGCGCTATCAAATAATCTGAAGCGCTTTGACCTATTTTAATATTAGAATGAGATCTGCATGGGTTCCTGGCTGTACTGTATGGTGGTTCGTTACTTTCATAAATATTATTTAAAAAAAAAACAGGAAAACGAACATATGAGGTGTGACTGTCTATGACATCTATAAACTATGATGTAATACAATATTTTTCTTTAATCAAAATCACCATACATGCTAGTATGAAAACTTAGATGAAAGTAGAAAAGGGGATAAAACTAACAGAAAAATACTTTGCACAAATTCTTAGTCTCTGCTTATCCTTATAGGATAGTCGTGACTTTTAGTACACATGTATGTATGTATGTAAAATCGAAATCATTTTTCAGTATCAATCCTTCATATGTAACAAACTCTCATTATTTTAAATGAAGGAAACATGTCATTGAATAGAATATGTAATGGTCTTGAATTTAGATAAAAAAATATATGAAAGTACTAGGACTTATATTTGATAAAACTTTGTTTAACTTGTATGGAAAAAATATACTTATATCCTCTCTAGCTATGACTAGAATGTAGGTCCTGTGGTTAATGATGCTGACTCCTAAGTCGAGAGTTGGGGGTTCGATTTCCATCCGCGACTTATGTGTGATGCGAGTTTATGATCACATAACCCTGTGTGTTTTCACGAGACGTTATTGTTTATATTAAGTCCTTATATGATTGTAACAAAATATAAGTGAGGCCTAGATCATACCCCCCCACAATGCTCCAGTGCGAATTGGCAAGTACCTACATAATACATAATGTAATAAGATTTTTTTACAAACATTCTAGAGGAACACATTCAACTATAGATCAAAAATAAATGGACGAAGAATTGAATAAAAAAAAACAAAAGCCGTGCGCCTATTTTTAAAATTTAATAAAAAATCTCAATTAACATAGCACACTAGAAACAAAAAAAAAACAAAATTCAAGTAAACATAATAACCGTAGAACATAGTAATAATAATAAGAAACAACGGAAAACAAAGTTACGTTACGAAAACAAATATTTGGCCAAAAACACGTGTACACTTTAGAAAAAAACGCATACATTACAAACGTCATTATCACAAGACGTGACGTGATGACGTCACAATACAGTACTAATAATATATCAACCGCAATTCTATCTTAGAAACAATCAGAGTTTGGAATGCTAAGAACGTCTTAAGATTACTGATATTCCATACTTTCACATACATTCAAACGAATTTAACTGATTCACTCCAAGTACAAAAAGACCGATATTGGTATGTGAGAGAATAAAATAAGAATAGAAGAATTTTGTATTTTATAATACTACTTTTATGTGCAAAACATAGCGCATGAAATATCACTGCTATGCATGGAATACTATTGCTTTGTATGGAATGTGACTGCTCCATATGGAATATCACTGCTCTGTATGGAATACTATTTCTTGATATGGAATATCACTGCTTTGTATGGAATTTCGCTGCTCTGTATGGAATATCACTGCTTTGTATGGAATATCATTGTTCTCTATAGAATATCCCTGCTCTGTATGGAATATCAATGCTTTATATGGAATATCAGTGATCTGCATGGAACATCAGTACAATGAGAATCAAAATACGCATAGTTAACCTAATTTTATTAGAGTAGTCACTATTATTACGTATAAAACTAAGTCAAATTCCTATAAACATTCAGCGTAGATGAATGGTTGCTAACTACTCTATCCTAACAAAAATATATCAGCCATGTTTGTATTAGAGAGCATGGGAGTAATTAGATACTGACTCGACATCTGGATAGATGTGAGACGAAAGTAACAAAGTAATAGGACACTATTGAGATGTCTTCTGTCATCGATAATTATCGATTTATCAATTAATCAATAATAAACCAATATAATGCCAATGAATAAAATTAAATTGTATACCTACTAGAGAACTTAATATCGAGATCGATAAGGTATAAAAATAGTGGGTATTTTTATTACTAATTTTTATTGATACATTATGAGAAATATTGCAACAATCTAATTCGATTTTCGATTTTATCATCATGGTAATACAACGGACTATGATCCTGATAATGGAATTTTATATGGAACATAATGTGCCAGGCAGTGTTTTGTGACGGTATGGCATCTTAAAAATAGTTCATGGACATGAAGACTTCCAATTATAGATATGTAATTCGTTTCTTGTAAATATCATATCTCACAAGATTTGTATGGCAACTGAAGAAAATAAGCGTTAAACTATATAACCGGTAAGGATTCCACGTTAGACTAGCCGACTCACGTTAGGATCGGTGGCGTTTTAAAACAACGTGGAAGTCACAGAAAATGGTAATCACATCTCATGAATTTCTTACTTTGATCACAGTAATAAGTTTACCGTTGCAAAATAATCTTCAACTTCTCCCCAGCAAGACTGGAATCGAAATTTTTCCCTTTAATCACCAAGGCGGATTGTCTGTCAATGAGTATGGAGAATTTACCCTTTGAGTAGTGCGCATCGCTCAACACTCGCCACAGTTCAGTGTTGAGGCCCGGATTTTTGTCTTCTAACAAATCGAATATAATGTTCAAATCATGCTTGTTCTCCGGCAGGATACTCTGCGGTACCATCAGGAACATTTTGCAATAATCATCACGACTATCAAAATTACAGGTGTAATCGTCTAGAGACTTCGGTGAGTCAGAGTTTATAATTTTTGGGTCTAAATCTTTAGCACTAGTATACTCAGCGACAGAATCCTTCTCGTTCTCAAATTCGGCAATCTTATTATCCTGAACGTTATCGTAATGCTTGCTCAGCGATTCGTTCTTTTCGACGTCTGTCAATTTAGAGATTTTAGTTTTCGCTTTACCAAGTTTCTTTTCACTATTCATGGTCAGCTCCTCCAAACTGGCTTTCGGTTTGAGCAGAGATTGCAAATGTCCCAATGTGAATTGAACGGCGTTGATTCCAACGAATTTATTAAAATCTTTGCCGTTTATAACTTGTGCCGATAACTTGTCGATCTGTAAAACGACATCCAGCTTATTTTTGCTACGCACTGTACTTATTTTCCGCCAAAATTTCGTCCGCAATCTCGGATTCTGTTTCTGCAGTATTTCTATAACTTCATCGGTACCCTTGTCTGTCTTCAC
Source organism: Parelbella machaon machaon (assembly GCA_018246775.1). Taxonomy (NCBI): domain Eukaryota; kingdom Metazoa; phylum Arthropoda; class Insecta; order Lepidoptera; family Hesperiidae; genus Parelbella; species Parelbella machaon. The sequence continues at coordinate 5,383 of DWFV01001281.1, forward strand.
CGTCATACTTATAATACCCACCGCGCCACGGAATTCGGTCGCTTTTAAGTTTGTTTGCAGTTTCGAATTCACTATCGTCAACGAATCCTCTATCCATTTTCGCGAATGCATGTCTTTACAAATTATGAAAATCACCCCGTCAAATAGGTACATATCGTAAATCTTCGGAACCGAATTGAAGTTAGCCTCGTTTATCGAGTCAAAAACGGCATTCTCGAAGGTTCTCTTTATGGAATGGAACATGGCTTCATCGATTCTAGTCTCGGGATAATTTGACGGTCCTATATACAATTTCAAATCGTCAGATATTAAGTCTGTATAGTGATTTGTTCTCACACGAGTGAGAGGAGTATTTATTATTTCAGGATCAATTGGACAATACATATTTTTCAAAACTTTGTCTTTAAACTTCTTCTCTTGAACATTTTCTGTTACGGACTCTTTTGCTGTATACTCATCAAAACTAACATCACGCTTGCGTCTATCGATAATTCTGAAACTTATCACTTCTCCTTCGTACATAGGATTGAAATTCGGGTTTCTCAAGACTTCTAGAGACTCTGGATCAATGCCAAACTGTCTCTTCTGTTTGCCGGCAACGTCAGAATAGTACTTCCAACAATCCGGCTTTAGCCTCGGATAATCAACAACAAGTTTGAGCAAAACTTCAATGGATTCGACATGAGCAAGCTGTTCGGATAAACGCATTACAACTCTCGTGTACCGTACTAAATCTTTAACGTCTCTGAAAACTAACTTCAACCCCGTGGCATTGACAAACCTGGGCAACACCTCAGTCAGATAGTCCCTAGTTTCTAGACAATCACATACGTATATCACAGCACCGTTTGACAAGTAAACGTCTTGGAACTTGGGAATGATTAAGTTAGCAAATCGTTGTGATTTCATGTCTTTATGAAGGTATTCTTTAAATAATTGTTTTAGACGTCTGATATGCGTGCCTTCTAGTTTGTTCTGCGGATAGCCTGCTAGGGTTATCGCGGTTTTCAATTCGTTGTCCACATGTAAATAATTCGTTCGTCGATAGTACGCCATGCCTCTGTTACTATCTATATTAACATTACTATTTCTACTCAATAAAGTTTCTTTGCTTTCATAAATCGATTCATTAGTCTCAGAATCGATGTATCCCGATTTCGGAACATGGTCCTTTTCGACTTCATTCGATTCTGAAGACACAGCAAAGTAGCTTTTCTCACATTCTTTAGTTTGTATGTTCACTTCCTGCTCGCTTTCGTAAAAATTAGTTTCTTCAGACCAAATAATAACTTCATCTTTGTCACTTATATATTTAACATCTTTTAATTTCTTCAAAATTTCAATCTGTAGAGAATTTTCCAGATCCTTTTTAATCTCGTCAATTGCAGTTTCACTTTTAATAAATTCTTCTTTATTTTCAAGTGACTTCGAGTCATCTATATGTTCTGTTACAACGTCTACTGATTCTGTATCTTTTTTTACCTTCTCTTGTTCATCTTTTTTAGTTTCCACTGTCATAGTTTCATTTTCAATCGTAATATTGTTTCTGGGTGTTGACTCATTGGACCGCAATTCTTCCAATAGCTTGACTCTCGACGCAACGCTGTGCAAATTCTCCATATCATATTCAAAACTCTCGTAGTAAATTTCTGTAAAACCTATTAGTTCGAAATCCATGAGATTATAGTCAATGATATTTTTGAAGGATGGACCTCGTATAATCTCACTCGAAACTCTATCCAAAAGAAAAGAAGTGCACTCTACATCGCCTACATTTTTCTGAGCGTAAATCCGCCACAAATTCGTACGTAACGTAGGATTAAAATATTGCAGAAGTTTGAACGCATCTTGAGCCGTCGTCGGCCAACAAGCAACCGGAATCTTCATCATCGCTAAGCATAATCTTTTGACTTTAGCTTTGAGCAAAATAATTTTATTAGACATACGCTCCTGCAGACCAGGCGAAATCCGAACTAACCAATCCCTGGTATCTGCATCTTTACAAACACAAACGATTGCACCGCGATTTAAATAGTAATCAAGAAATGTCGGCGTCTTCTTCAGCAATCCTGCCTTCAACTGCATATCCATGACGTCGTTCAAAGACTTCTGGAACAGCTCCATATTTTGCAACCTCATTTTCGCCTTTGGATAACCTGCCAGTGCTACAATTACTCTCAAATTATATTCTACTATATCTGAATAATCTGTACTTCTCAACTTTATCAATCTATTAGTCTCGTCTACTTCTTCTTCGCTATCGCTATACAGATCACTAAATTTAAATTGGCAAGTGTCCGCGCTGTGTCTAGCCAAACTTTTGACACCTACTCTTTTGCTAGTCAAATCTGAATCTTTGCTTACATTTTCTGTGATCTTACCTTCAGACTTTTTACTAGTTGAATCAGTAACTTTACTAGTTACCGATTTAGTGGTGAAAGTATATTTGGTCTCAAATTTCGAATCCGATCTGGTATGTGATTTTCTAGTATCAGTTCTACTTGTCAACTCGGACTTATCTTGGCTTTCATGGCATTCGTCTATCCTTGTGTCACTTCTGTCTTCGGAGCAGAGTACGCATGTTGACGGTGTGGATGTGCCATCGTCCGTAGAGCTCCGGGCTTCCCACCGCTCTACCTTGGCCTTGCAGGAGCACATTGTTCCTCTCTCCTTCTGTCAAAGAATTATCTGATATCGGTGTCAGCGCTCTATGCCTAACTTTAATGAGAGTTAATTGAGAACTATGTGGCATTAAGCCATGCAATCTGCTGGATGGGTACAATAGCGCAAGCTGTTGCTTCATGGTAAAACAGACCTTAACAATACCTTTAGCACAGCTAGGATGCTGACCCAGCCCGACCATCACCTAGTTGCCATTTTCAAATTCCGTATAGACATGCAACCTTTTAAATTATATATAGTATTAAGAAGCGATAGAACTCTCATATTATAGTCCAGAGACAATTGGAAATTGCGGGAATTCTGTAAACGTCCTAGCAACTTTTTACTATCTTTCTCGCTTCAGACGGCTGTTAAAACAACACCTGGTTTCACTTTTTAACGTTACATAGCAATTGGGAGTCAATCAATAGGGATGGTTATGAAGAAAACATCCATAAATCTGAAGCAGATGACTCATATCCAAGTATATATTCAGTTACGGAGCGAACACTACTTAATGCGAGTAGAACGCAAAAGAGCACATAACTAACATCGAGATATGGGGTAAAATATGTTCAGTTAAATCATATTAAAAGAATTACAACTACCATCGTAAATAAATTAGTGAAGCAGTGATAGCCTAGTGGTTAAGGATTCAGCCTCTCACTCCAAGGTGCTGGGTTCAAATCCATGGCGCGCATCTCTTTACAAAGTTTTAAGTTTAAATATCACTTGCTAGCGGTGAAGAAAAAAACCGTGAGAAAACCTGCACACCTTAGAATTTACATTTAAAAAAAAATTCTAAGGTGTGTGAAGTCTGCCAACCTGCTCTTAGCCAGCGTGGCAGACTTAATATGAGAGGAGACCCATATTTCAACATGGAATGACAAATGGGTCGATTAATATATTATTTATTATAAATAAATTATAAATCACATAGCCCCAATTGCAGGCTGAATCGGATAATTATATCATCAATGTCTAACTAGACTGCTAAGTTATCTAAAATGGAACCCAACTTGCTGCAATGCAGCGATGAAAACTGTCGTCCAATTATACACCTTATAGATATACCTATATATTTATTTATACGAGGTATGAGAGCAATTCTCTTCAGGTATACAACAGGACCCATGGCCGACTTTCAGGCTCTTCTATCAGAACCTGAGCATATGAACCAAATGTGTTACAATTGAGGATCTAAGGAACTTTCCTTGCATTGTCTGCCATTATGAAAAGCACATTAAAAAAAATCTCATAAATGAAATGAAATGGAAAAGTAAATACATATTAATATTCTTGCGACAGCTGATATTTACTTATGGTAACCAAGACACTTGATTAACATACATAAATAAATTCCTAAATCTCTCACACTTACTTGATCAGATATATTAAACACTTCAATGTTATATTTTATACATATATAATTTAATTTTGTCACTTGATACCATAAAACACCACACTTCTCATCAACTTTATATACCTAGGCCAACTATCTGCTAAAAAAGCTATCAGATAGTTTGAGTGAGATCCGATGATAGGTGTTGTGGTTCATGAGGTTCAATGAGTGGCTATAAAATAAATATACATTATTAATAATAAGAATAATATACACATTACGATACTCAGACACAGTATTACACATGTTACAAGGAATTATGTAGAAGTTGGCATGTATAGCTTAATTAATTATAATTTCCAGACCATAGCAATAACAATAATATCAATAATATAGATAACAATGGAGGACATAGAAGTATCTGAAACTTGTGTGTGTGGGTATAAAGAGTGATAAATGTGAAAGAAAGCAGCTTTGTAAGTTTAGAGTTATTTGGCAACTCCATGCTATCTGCTTACCTTGTAGGGGATCTGGCATAATGACATAATAATGCTAGTAATAAAAGCAATGATAATACTATTATTAACAATCAATAGCATATCCCAAAACCATGGGTAGTTATTACAATAACCATGACTTATATATGGGTGTCCCAAAAAAAAAGGAAAAGCCTGAAACATCTCATAGCAGAGCTATTGAGGACCCACAATAAAATACAAAAAAAATCTCACGTAGTACCCAAGTTATGACATTTTTATTTAATATAGCGATTTTTCTTATACTCTCTTGTATTTAGGTGTACCACTGCCAGAAATTAAAGAAATTCGTCGGGTTTTCGGTGTTGTAATATTCTTCATAGACTGTACAATAGATATGGAATAAATCATATGAGTAGGTATTGTACGTTTTTGGAAAAAAATCGTGAATTTTAATTTTTATTACGAAATGTGGTTATAATTATTTTTTGTAAAAGTTTAACCGCATCTGCTGAAAAAAAACTTATGAAAGAATAAGCGGCCAACTAATTTAAAAAAATGTGTATTTAATACAGATTTTAAAATGGTATAATACATCCTTTTAATTCTGGTGTAAATACGAGGTAGTGCTATTAATGTCTGAAAGAAGCAAATTCAACTAAAATCGAAACTTTCAAAATTATGTCATTTCTTGTCATGAACGACGCAATGGGGATACCAACATCGAGCGTACACCGTGTATTTAAAAAAAAATTGTTACGCCCCTATCATATTACGCGGGTGCAAACTCTGCTACCGAGGGACTACATCGCACGGTTAGTTTTTTGTCGAATGATGCTTGCGAAAATAGAACAAGATCCAATTTTTTAATATAATATTCTGTGGACCGACAAATCAACTCTGAAGAGAAATGGATACTTCAACATGCACAATGTCTATAGTTGGCAACTTTCGAATCCCTATTTAATGCGAGAAAATAGGTCCCAATACCAGTTAAAAATAAATTGTTGGACTGGCATATTAAACAGAAAGGTAATTGGCCCATATGAACTGCCTGGGAACTTATCTGGCCAAAGTTATTTGGAATTTCTCGAAAAATGATTTCTCAAATTTATTAGAAGTTATACCTGAGGGACTGAGAGAATCCCATTGGCTCCAAAATGATGGGTGTCCGGCGCATTATGCAGTGAACGTCCATGCCTAATTAAATGAGGCATACCCACCCCGGTAGGTGGATTGGCCGTTTGGGGCCCATTATGTGGCCTCCACGTTCCCTGGATGTCAGTCCGTTGGATTTTTTTATTGGGATTGCCTAAAAGAAGAGGTCTACTCCAAGCCGATTACTTCTTTAGAAGAGTTACGTAGCCGTGTGCAACAAACCGCTTCAAAAATTACTGAACTTGAAAAATTACTGACTGCTGAAAAGAACACTTATTAGATGTCGCGCTTATATTTATTAGGGTTGTAGGCAGACAGTTTGAGCATTTACTCTAAATGTACAAATAAATTTTTATTACTATGTAACGTTGTTTTTATGAGCCCCTTATAATAGGACAAGAAATAAAGGAATTTTTAAAGTTTCGATTTTAGTCGAATTTGCTTCTTTTAGACATTAATAGCACTACCTCGTATTTACACCAGAATTAAAAGGATGTATTATACCATTTTAAAATCTGTATTAAA
>DWFV01001282.1:0-11544 GCA_018246775.1 Parelbella machaon machaon
CGCCCTACCCGACTCGCTTCCGTCCACCTCCTAATCAACCCACTTTACCAACCCCCCCCCCCCACCCCCACCCACCCACCCACTAATATCAGCAATATAACACCCCCCATGGTCTGCCATATGGTTCAGGTTCCTGCTGGTAATTCTTATGGGAAAATCAAAGATGTCCAATTTACCTAACCATGTTTTCCTCGACCATTGGTGTTATTCACGTTAAATCTTAAAACGCACGTTTATTAAATAGATGTATACCACAGTTTGCACCCGAGATCTCTGGAGAAGAAAACTAAATTCTAATTCATTAGACTACCTTCGCTTGTAGAGTACCGCTCTAGAGTTAGAATTGATTGTCACAAGCTCTTACCGAAATCTATTCCCTTCTCGGCCAGCTGGTGAATATATTCACTCAACAAAGGCACCGATCTTTTCTGATCCAGAGCTAGCAAAGCTGTTGCCATCTCTATTATTACTACGCCGTAGCTAAATACGTCGACCGCTGGGGACAGGAAACCCGATGTAAGGTACTCGTTGGGTAAGTAGGGGCGGGTTCCGTGAACTCTGGAAAAAGCTTCTTCAAATAAAATATAATTCATAGTTGAGTGGAGTTTCATCTGCGAATAGTTCATAAAAAATCATGTACACACCGTATATTACCAAATCTGAACTTAAATATACAATATATATTATATCATGTAGATACATAATATAATTATGACAAGAGATGTTTCTTTAAACAAATAATTCCATGAAGTTCTAGTGGTCAAAATAAACGTATTGATATGTGTGTTGGTTCAGTAATACCTGACCTATACTGCCAAGCCTGAGATCGTGGTTTCGATTCCCAACCAAGACAAGTATTTGTGTGATGAGCAAAAACGTTTATTTTATCTGGTTGTAAAAAAAAATGAAAGTAAATAAGAAATAAATATTAATATAAGAAAATAATATGTAAATTATCAGCCGTCTGGTCGCCGTATCCCAGCCTCTGTTTCGTTTGCAATCAATGTCCGTACATAGATTTGTCTGGGGATATTTATTTATTTCGGAAAAGAAAACTATCTGCCATACTCATACAATATAACCAATTCATATAATGTTTTCTCAAAAGCTTGTTTGTCCAAGAGGCTATAAATTTTGAAAAGAAATCAAAACTTCAAATAAAACAAAACATACCTCGAAACCTTCAAATGTGTTCTATCTTCACCATATGGGCCTTTTCTCGCGAGCCCAAAATCACCAATCTTAGGCATAGTACACTGGTCCAGTAGGATATTGGCTGGTTTTATATCACCATGAATCAAGGGTGTGCCCTCCATTGTGTGCAAGTATTGCAGACCTCTGAAAGACATTACGTCGTTATTAAGAATATTTAGAACAATATTTATATTTAGATTTACTCCTTCAATATGATACACATGTAATATTGTGTTAAGCAAATGTTGGATTAAGTTGCAAAAAGGTTTTTCTGCAAAAAATTTAGCACTACATAACTTAATTATTATAAAACTTGGTACTCCTTGTGACTTGTGGAGAATGAATTAAATTATTTCTTACCTGGCAACACCATGAGCTATATTGAACCGCTGGGACCACGTAAGAGGTGGATGACCAGTCTTGCCTCTCAACCTTTGCTCTAACGAACCACCAGCCATCAATTGATACACTAAACACGCTTCAGGACCTGAAATTTTGTTTTCATATCATAAAACCAGCTAACATGAGACCTTCACTTCAAATATGTCAAAAGAGCGTTTGTGCCTGCAAGCGTGATTATGTGTGCGTACGCAGGTGTGTGCGTAAATTTGAGTATAGAGTCAATATAAATGATCTACCTCCCAAACTGTATCCATACAAAGGCAGAATATTGTCATGTCTGTACTGATTGAGGCACATCTCTCGGATGAGTTCTCTGTTCTTGCCGTCGTTATCTCGTAGTAACCTCTTCACCGCCACAGGCAGGAGTTTCCATTCACCTAGAAAAACAAGCATGGAACATAAAAGGTCATCTTATAAACTTGTCACTAGGTAACGATAAAAAGTCACTAATTCCATATAACTTATTTAATGTTCAAAATGTATTTATTGATATTTCTTATAAATATTTGAGTCATCTTAGCCAATACTTAACGCAATAAACATTCTAAGTTCTAAGGAGAAACCTGTGTCTAACAAAGCTACTCAAAAATCCCCTTTTTCTTAACTGTGTGTGTACCTTTGAAAACTTGTCCGAACCCGCCTTTGCCGAGTAGATTGCTTTCGCTCCAGTTATTTGTAGCTTCCCTCAAGTCCTCATACCGGAGCATAGGTATAGCTGATGCGTGCTGAAGCAGCTCTTTGTTTAACATTTGCACTCGATTTTCTTCTATTGATGTCGTGTTCTGTAATGAAAGGGAGGTAAAATGAAGTAAAAAAGGGTAAAATGTGCCTCATTAATGGCAACATTAATCACACATAATGTGACAACACTAAACAAAAATATTCATGTAATGATTTAAACATATACTTAAATAAAAAAATATTAATTTTTTAAGGTTAAAAATATATTTTATTCAGTGCTCCTCATCGTAAGTGATTTTACAAAATCTAGTAGAAATTTACCACCAATGGGAACCCAAAAAAGAACAACTACAGTCAATGTTACTTTGAATCGTTTTTGAAAAGTAAATGGAAATGAGCTATGAATATGGGCATTCTAATGAGGATACTTACTACTTTTCCTCTTACATTGTAAGGTTGATATGAAACCAAGAATTATTATTATATTCCTTAGAAGTCAAGTTTGTGGCCATCTTTTGTATATACATATGTATACAAATTACAATAATGTCAGTAACAATAGTTGACTCACCACTGTCCTTTATGCATCTACATACATTAGAATTTCAAACAATGACTACGTATACTTTAAGGAGAATAAAATAGTATGAGTTGGTTTACTATTTTTGTAAGAATCAATTGAATGACCCAGCAGTTCAACAATATAATGTACATGCGACTGTACTTGCATATTAATATGCCACTTCCATTCAAATATTATCGTTTATGTGGTTGTACATGTAGCATTCTCACTTAGTCATTAAAACTAGTAATTAAACTGTCATAGTTGGTAAAATATTACCATCCTAATGATCATGAATAAAACAAACTCCCATAATACTTGGTACATATAGGGTTGCCAATCACTCCATAATAATATATATATGTATCCAAATTAGCAGAGATACCTCCTGTTGTATGTGCAAGGTAAAAGGGAATACACATCTAAGCAAATGGGAAGTGTCAGTAACTATTAACCAACTGTGCACAATGCCATAAAGTTATTTGTCTTGGGTCCTTTAATGGTTCTTACACAAGCCAAATTAATCTAGAGGTCAGGTTGCCAACTATATTATTATAATTTATATATATACGTATGTAACTTAGCAGTGTTCTCTGAAGGGATGTATGCGGATGAAAGGAAGTATACATATGAGCAAATGAAAAGTGTCAGAAACAGTCAGGGAAGCGTGCACAACGCAATGAACAGTTGTTTTATTTATTCTGTCTCTTTTAAAGTACTTTACATACAATGTATCAATTTTAAGATGAATTATGCATATTTGATAATGAAAATAATAAAAAATAAATACCCGTGTGTAATCATTACTAGTCTCATTTGCAGTTGAATTGTAATTGTTCTCGTCGCTTGATGTTGGTAATACAATACCCTGAAAAATTTTAGACAAACAGATTCGTTTTACATTTCATTAACAGAAAATCAAATTCGTTGAATTTTTCAATATGATATAATTTTATAAGTAGAACAATCAGAAGAGTAACAATGTTGCCATTTGCTAATATCTCTTTAATTTTAAAAACCACAGGTATGTTAACTGATTATCTATATAAAAATCAAATTTATTTTTACATTGGTAATCGGTAACATAATGTTAAGTTATGATTATTGAATTATAACTGTACTTGCTTGCTATGTATATAATTGTTAGCAAACTAAAGAGACATTCAAATTTCTATCATGTGCAGTATGTACCTATTCTGTGCAAATATTTCTCTCTATGCATATTCAGTTACTATAGTACTTTTACCACTTAGAGTTAGAAGGTTCTACTACCTCTAGCAAATACTTAATAAGCAGTACATTCATTTTTATAAACAATTTATAACACAATAAGTTAAAGATAGTTAAAGAAAAATAAATAAAAAAGGAATAAAGTGCAATGCAGTAAATGAAAATAAATGCAAAATAATTACCTTCTCCATTAATCTTACTGGAAGTGGCAGAGATGAAGAACTGACGGTTGTCAATTTTTGAATCTTATTTCTGTGGTAATTTACTAAAAAAATAAAGTAAAATACAATGAATAAACTTGCACATACGTAGATGATCATTAAGTAAAAAGTACTGATTTTGAATTAAATAGCTTATAAAACTTTAAGGAAAATCGAAACACAATTCATACTTACCATCATTCTTATCGCTTGCTCTCTCTTTCACACCATTACTGCTATCCTGCTTGTTCAGCAGTTTATGAAATCTGGTATCAACTACCGGTGCGAGACAGCGTAATGCTGGGATGTGTTTCATGCGATAAAAGAGGATGAATAATTCTTCTACACGATGATTCAACTGACCCCATCTCGTAAATAGCTGATTTGTCGGCGATATTGCTTGACGGCGAGCCACTTGTTCTATTTCCTGGAAAATTTAATAGCACTCAAATAGTTTAGGATAGCTCCATTAGTTATGATCATATATAATTTGTAAATTTCCTGTTATTATCAGTTGTGCATTTGGTATGACTTCAGTTGAAGGTACAAAGAAGATAACGAAGTAGTATTGATAACAAAGGAATACTTCTATTTGAAGATATATGTCACTAAAATCATTTTGAAAAATGGCATTGATATACCAAAAAGAAAATGTCAATATATTTGGCATCATCAACTCTTTTGTCCATTTACTGTTAGAAACGGGTTTCTCATTTTGGCATAAATAAGTGAAAGCACTCTCTAAGGTAAAAATAGAAAGTATAATGTTTCTACGATACTACGACCTGGCTAAATTTATATAATAGCAAAATTTTAACGTACGATATTTCCATCGTAGTCTTATTGTGTACTCCTACATGCATTATGCCTAAGCTACACCATTTCCGACTAAACAAAAACTCTATATCAATATTGAAATATTTCTGTAATGAATGTCATTTCTACTGATATTCAATAATATACTGAATTAAATATGGTTAGAAGTATTAGTGTAAAATCGCACGCTTAATAGTAACAATTTAAAGAACCTACTTTTACAGAAGATCATTACGTTTATCGCATTCGGGCGTCGTATTTACGGCGGCAACGCGAAAAATTATAAAAATTATGTTGTTGATTTTATCGACGGACGTATAATCTCCATGCACATGACATAAAACAGTAATATATTTTTCATCTATGATATCGTTTAAGTAAACAAACGAGTAATAAGTGATGAAAATGTTTCAAGCGATATTAAGAAAAAAATCTAATTACAAGTTCTCATGACCTTTAAGCAGCAAAACGAACATCACTATATCAATGTTGGTAAACTATGGTTTCGTGCAATGAGTACCAGAGCATTGTCATTGGAGGCGCGAGTGGCTACCACTCGTCCAACAAAAAGAAACAAAAAAATTGTGTTTGAAAATTCTAATATTGCACGATTAAAACACTCATTTGCCAGAGTAATAAAAAAATGTTTATTGTCAATTACTTTATTTCATGAATAATTCCAAAAATTTGTTCGTAAAATACTATCTGCTTTAAAATGTCTATATCTTTAGTAACTAAACTTTGAATGTTATGAGCGGTGAGGTACGCTTTACGTATGGCTCATTTGTCAGGATTCTAAGTTCGTACCGTTCCGATACTCGAACGGAGTCCGGAATTAACGCCACAACTGCTTTCGTTTTAGTACGATATGTTTTAAAACAGTTATCTCTATGATACTTCCACGTTTCAGCAATTAAATGACGCAATGACGCACGGGATAATACGTACAACATATGTACGTCAGCATGATAGCAAACATATTATGTGGGATATCCCTTAATTCTAGTATAATGAAACTAAGGAAATCATGAACTAGTCGTTTTTACGATGTAACATAAAATTATCTAATATCCTGTATTCCTGTTACCTTGTATGTGAATCTAATTAATCTAATAACATAATTTTATAAGAAAACTGCAAAAATGGTAGAGTCAGAAGAGGCAAACCTATAGACACACATTCTTTGATAAAATCATAAATTTGATTTTTCATGTTCAAAGAAATCCAAACCAAAATTCCTTCAACAGGTGAGCATGTATGACAACTTCAGTTAAAGTAGAAGGAGATGCAAGAACTATGTCATGACCATAGCCAGTAGATTTCTTCCAAGTCTCTATCATCTATATGAAAAATAGAAGTGACAATATATGTATGTACATCACATCACATCTGGTTTATAAAACGTCTGGTTTATCACAAAAATATTTGTTTTCTTTTTACAATTTTGATATAATAAAACATTAGACATTTGTATGTTTTCATATTGAGATGTATATTGGAGTTATGTTGTTGTAGATGACAATCTGGATGGTGACATTAACTAATAAGAGACACAGTGAGCTCTTTCATTGATGAATATTAGAGGGTAATTTTCTGAGTGCTTATAATACAATATGTTTGGACAACTCATAGCCTTTCAACAATAAACTAGGCAGTTTATATTAAATAAGCCTATGATTAATATATGTTTATGCAAATGGACATTCCAAAATATATACTTAATTTTATATCCATATACAGAACAAACACTTGTGATCACGCAAACTAATACATCAACAATGCCATTGATTAAATACATCAACAATGCCAACACAATATTACATTGGTATATATTATATTGGTTTTTTATGGAGTCCGTTACAGTACTAAAAAGCATCCAACAGGAAAATAGCCATATTGTTCATATTTATCATATCCTTTCCACATTTATCATTTTCATTCAAAAATTATTTTCTACAATTAGTTGGTATGTAAAATGTTTGAATATACTAAGCAAGATAAATATGTAAGTAACTTGTGTATTTTTACTTCTATTTCTACTAAATGTATGTGTCTGGTTGTAAAACATGGACCCAAAGACATGTTAAAGAATTGACGAGAGAGAAAAAACAGTAAAATCAGGTAAGACTTAAATTGGTTAGTATTAGTAAACAAATTTATTTTTAAATGGATATCAAAGCGTTTATTATTTTTTTCTCACAATTTATAGAAAGATAAAGAAAGGTCATTCATCCACATGTTTTCCTTACGTGGTTAAATTTATAAGAATTCTTTAAGGCACAATATCTTATCTTAAACGTTGTAATAAACATAACACGCAGATCGTGTCAATATTTTTAATTATGTGACCCAAAATACATAACTACGAAGATGCATATTCAAATAAAAAACATATTGACGTAAACGAATAAGAATTCGTGTGATGTAACGATGGGAAAGCCAAAGAATAATTAATGTAAGACTTACGCTCTCGGGAAATTCCAGTCTTGACCAAAACGTATCAAATAAACATATACATATTATAAAATGTTACTTACGTTGACATCAAAAGGTGTATATTTCATATGAACACCAGCTAGCTCTTTCCAATCATCGTCGTTATCGAGCAGCCTACACAATTCCTTATTTATGTCATACGGTAATTCGTAAATGTACATTTTTATTTCGCGGAATACAGAATACACACCTCTCCAAGTTTCATCGCTACACAAATATGATGTTTGACGTTCTACAAGTCGTTTTTTTGACAGTTGGCGTAAAATTTGACGTAACACGCCTGTTAATCAAATTGTCGTTTGACATTTAAAAACTGAACGTGACAACTGAACAAACTGACGTTTAAAGAAAACATTACCATTAAATTCCTTAATTTGTTATAATAATGGTTAACGGCCATAGTCATCACTGCAATTATATTACTTTATTGATGCCTGAGCAAGTTCTTAATATTAATCCTTTTTGTCATAGTAACGAAATACAGGTAGTATAATATGAAGCTAAAGAAAATAATTTATAAGAAATTTGTTATTTCGAAAAACAAAGAATTCTAATTAACGATCTAAAATATTTTTTTTTTTAAATAGACATGCGAAACTGTCTTCTATTATATTTCCCTTTTTTATTGGTAGTCAGCAGTACAAGAAGCAGTACCGTTAAACAGAAGGAAACTCAGAGCAGATTGCAAGGGCCACATTTGAATTGCATTTTCTCTTGCATTCTTATATATTAAATTTTTATATATTAAAAATAGCAAACAAACGTTTAGGTCACCTCAAATTTATTTATCAGTACAGCTGAATGCTAATCTGTATGAAATCACAAATGAAGGTAAGGTTTTCGAAAAGCTCACAATGTAATGTAAAGTTACCTATTTGTTAAACAAAATTTTTTTTTCGTGGCTAAGATGCGCATGGCTTGGTGATAAGCAACTTACTTTATTGAATTATTAGTCGTGTAGCTAATGAGTTTGACTTTTGAGCTAGGAATTTGGAGTTCCATGTGTAATCGTGACAAATATTTGTATGACAAAGTCACATATTTCTTATGTAACTAGAGGTAAAAAATATCGATGTGATCATGTGTTCATATTGTTTATAAGTAGTCTGGTTGCCATAGCACAGGATCTGTATAGTATGGGATCTGACGGCAGTGTATGGAGATATCCCAACATATTTTTAAAATATCTCATTTTTATCTAAATTAAAATTAATAGTCTTATCCGGATTATAAAGCTAAATTTCTAAATAAAAATAGACGCCAACTACTCATTTATTATTTAAAATTTGTTATATCTCGTAATGACTAATACTGGATTGTAAATTAAATATTTGTTTAGGTCATTAGTACATCAACGACTTAACAAACGAATTAAATTGGGCGTCAATGTCTAATTATGATCACTTAATCACTGTCTTTTTGAAAGACCTTTAATAAAAAATTATATCATTATTACTGTGTTAGCCTCCACAGATTCACTGCTGGACAAAGTCCTCTCCCGACGTGTCCACAACATTGGGTCCTCCGTAGATCTTATCCGGCCGCTAGTTAAAGATAACCAATAACACAATATAACAATATAATTACACAACAATTATTACGTATAATTTGTTATCATATCATAACTATTTCCGTGGATTTGTTTAACTTCGTTATCCATGTGATTACGGTTTCATAAACATGTTGATATATTTGATGTGTATTTTGAATGAATATATACGAGTATGTGTGTCTGTTGCGCCAATCCAGGTTATTCCCATGTTGTACCTAAATTTCTAAATTCACCGAATAACGAAGACCCATGTACAAAAATCAAACGTGAGGACAAGTACAGAGGACAAGCAATTATTAGGTATATAACGAACGAAGTAAAATACATTAAAGATACGTATCTATTTATCTATGTTATAATTATGTATGTATAGTAAATTACGATACAAATATTTGGCACTCGGTGCTCTCTGACTAGCCCGTGAGGACGTGGCGTGATATTATGATATCAATACAAAAAATTAAAACGACATTTCTTTGAAATCCGTATCATAATGTTGTTCCAATATTCTTGTTTTAACTAGCTTTTTATACCAAAAGGCAGATTGTCTGGGCTTCCTCTTTCTGTTAACATCGTCATAATCGACTTCGAAAAGCCCGAATTTGATTCTGTAAAATAAAATATCAACGTTCAATTTTACAATACTTATTAAGATGGTATTAGATTTCAAAAGGGAACAGAAAGTTGGATAATCGCGAAAAATATGTTTGTGAAATACCTACTAAATAATATTATAACATTTTAGATTGGTCCTGAATATAAGCCATACTATAAAATTCATATATCGAATAGTAAGATTTGATGCTTGGATGTTGATCGAAAATTAACCAAAATCATTATTCAAATAATTTGACTGCTAAATAATTTAAATAATATGTTGGCTGAGTTGCAATCGCGGTTGCTGGGCGAGAGGTTCTGGGTTTGACCACCGGATTCGGAACTACTGGGTTTTTCTAACTTAAAATTTCTACTAGTACCTCGGAGTCTCGATTTGTGCTCGGTGTATGGCAACAGGCTCACCCCGTATTTCATGATGGGACGTATAACACATATATCTGGTGAAACGCTGGAATAACGCCATTATTACCTATTCCATCGGTGCCTACAGGCATGAGGTTACATTTGTTATTCGAAAAAAAGTAGTAGATACTACTTGTGCTAACGTACCTCGAACCGTAAGCCCACTCGAAGTTATCCATCAAACTCCACGCAGTGTAGCTGATGACTTTACACTTGTCCTCTTCAATAGCATCCAACATCGCGTTAAGGTATTTTGTGTAATATGCTATTCTCTTTTCGTCCGCCAGCCCTCCATGAGTAGCGAAACCATTCTCAGTTATCATAATTGGAGGATTGTTGCACGTTTTCTTGACCCAATTCAAGGCTTTCCGCATACCGTCTGGAGCTACCTACGGGTAATTCCAATTAATAATGTTTCTTTGTGTACGACTTGGCAAACGAAGCGTAGGACGCCCTCTAGCTAGGTGGAGAGACGATATACGCAAAGTGGCTGGCAGTGGTTGGATGCGAAGAGCTGAAGATCGAGCTCAGTGGTAGGCCTATGTCCAGCAGTGGACGGAAGTAGGCTGATGATGATGATGATGTACGAATAGTGACATTTCAAAAGTGTTTTTGCCACTGTCAAGATCGAAAGAGGAGGCCACGAGAACAAAATCCGATGCGCTGGTCAGACCAATTCGCAGCATATTCGACAGAACAGCACACAAGACCATTTTACCACCGATTACCGATGCCAACGGCCATTACTTTCTTCACAAATTGTCTTGTACCGCGGCGACTTTAACTGGGATTTAATTATTTTGACTTAAAAACAGATGTTTTTGAATGAATATAAAAGTATCAGGACTTGGGTATAAGACATGCAGATAGTTTAAATCTTAAACTACAACTAGCAAGCTCGTGTTACGTTATTATAATTAGTTAGCATGGAAAGATATTTCAAAATTCATACAGTCACGTGAATGGCAGCACTTTTTTCGTAATCCAAGAATGAAGTAAACGCTCCGATATCATCATCGTATGAAGGTACAGGATACATCCCTTTTTTAAATTTCTCTCTGGAGTAAAATTTTGAAGAATAGTGGTTGAAGCCGAAGAAATCACTGGTTCCTCAGAAAGTAAGTAAAAATACGTTATTTTCTACTCTTTTCTTTTAGTTGTTGTTCAGTTGTATGAAAGTAATCGTTGACGATATAGTTTTCGACAAATCTTTCTTTCTTAATTTTCTCGTTTTGTAATTTAAAAATTTTTCAGAGCATATAAAGATAGGGTAACTTATAGTTTTATAAATGTTATAAGAACGTAACATCACGTCTGTAATCCCCGAAGGGGTAAGCAGAGGAGTGTAGTACACTCCCACGTTTCACCAGTTACGTTTAAGTCCCATGGAA
>DWFV01001283.1:0-11543 GCA_018246775.1 Parelbella machaon machaon
TTCATGGAACATCTCTACTGTGGATTATATTATTTATTCAGTCAAACGTCATAACAAATTTTATAGGACTGTACCAATTTCACTTCTGTCTGTAAAAACTGCATCAACTGCATTGTTGCGAGAAACTTAGACTAACCGGGCTATTTAGTATTTTTAAACTTAGTTAAGTACTACATTTTCACAAACAGCAGCGACTGGTATGGGCGATACATTAAACTCGTGAGGGTTTTGAGTTAGGTAAAGCAAATGGTATATCAATGCGCTCGTCCGTGAGCTACATCCTGTCTCACGCGCCAGGAGAGTCGGTCATGTCGCACCCGGACTACGCGCAGCAGGCGCAGCACCACTCCTGCCTGCTGGTGCTGGTCAAGGGCATTGGGGGCGTGCTCGGCAACTTCAACAAGCTCTGGGAGAGGATACAACGGGTCAACAACATTAAAGTTACTGGTGAGGTCTGCTGACTTAATAACCGTGGTTTAAAAATTAAAAAAAAAAACTTAACATGAATGATAAGTATTAAATTTGCTAGAACGCCTTTAATAGTTCCTAAGCAACTTTTCCAACTGTATGTGCTTCAAAATCTTATCATACAAAATATTACATCTGCAAAAGTAGATATACCTATTTAGCACTTGGTGCTTTTTGCCTACTCCATGAGAGACTTGGTGTAATGATGTCATAATAATATTTTGAGCATAGTACAATAGCAACAGTTATATGGTATAAAAACGATGTAATCAGAAGAATAATGAGTAATGAATTTGGAAGCAATGCAGCAGGTCTGCAAAGATAGAGATATTTGGCACTTCATGTTCTCTGCCTGCTCTGTAAGGGACCTAGCATGAAGGAATGTAATTTGAGTTAACAGATCTGATGATCATTCAAGGAGAAAAAGCTTAGTGGCTTAGAAGCTGTCTTTATTTTTTTTGTGTCCTGAGTTTAAATAAAGATGTATCACATGCTGTAATATTATGAGAAAACATTGTACATTCACACCTTACAGTTCACCATATAGTTCACCGAGGGGTGTGAATCCTGTCAACTTGGACTTGGTAGGAATGGCAGACAGAGGAGACCTTTACCTAACAGTGGATAAAGGAATTAATGATAATAATGAAATTGAAATTTAACTTTCATATTTGATGAGGATGAAAATGTACATATGTACATTTTCAAAAGTTTCATCCAAAATATCCCTTTATAAATTTTTTCAAATATATGTACAATGAAAGAATACTATATATACTAATATAGTTCAGATTTGTAAACATCTAGGACAAAAAACACTGGCCAATTCCAAATTTTATTTGTACAGAAACAACGAAATGAATGTAAATTGTAATTTATATATACAGCTCAGTTATTACAAGTGAAATTGTTGCAATGTTAAGTATTTATCTGTCTGGATTTTTTGAGACCAATTTTTCAATTATCATCATCATCATCATCATCATCAGTCTATTTCAGTCCACTGCTGGACTGAAATAGACTGATGACTGGAAGCTAAATGCTCACCAATGGCTGGAGCAGACGTGTTCTGGAGTGGAGACTGCGACTTGGCAAACATAGCGTAGGACACCCTCCAGCTAGGTGGAGTGACGATATACGCAAAGTGGCTGGCAGTGGTTGGATGTTAAGAGCTGAAGTTCGAGCTCAGTGGCATGCCATTGTAGAGGCCTATGTCCAGCAGTGGACGGAAGTAGGCTGATGATGATGATGATGATGATGATGATGATGATGATGATGTTTACGAGTTCTTATAACTATAATTAGCATCCTAGTCAATTTTAAAGTAATTTAAAAATGTTCCAATTTTTGTAACAAAATATGCAAGTACAAATAAATCATGGTTGTTTCTATAGGGTTCTAGTATTTCAAGTATTTTAAATACTACATTTAAAGTTGTTAGTAATAATTAATTTGCCCAGTTCCAAAACCAATTAGCATAGCTCAGGCGAACACAAGTTTTCCTTAAATACGTGTATGCATCATATTGCCGCCGCTATTTCCTATAATCATAGACAAGAGTATTTACAGCAGCCATTGGCCTGAAAAACTTTTTTCCTAGTCTATTTCCATCAGATCTGTCATGCTCGCTGATCTATTAATGTTACCCTTGACCTACCTTCTCTTTTACAAGGTTTCTGGTTTGTTTAAAGTAAATATTATATAGGTGTATTTTGTGATACAATTGATCAATATAATTTTTTAAATGTATTGTCTAGTTCTAATTGTTTATGTTTTTGTACATGCCCCATAAACATTTTTTTGGTTTTCTTACTACATTCCATTGTATCCCATCAAATAGATTGAATGGCCCTTAAGTGTCATATAAAAAAAATCCTTTAATCTTTATTATTTTCATTATTCATTATTTTCATTGTCTTATATTAGTTTTTAATTTTAATCACAACACCAGCCAGAATAGATCAGTTTTAATTCTAAAAAATAATAAAATCAATACCCATTCTTATTCTCAATTTCAGACACTACATCCAACAGAACGTAAACAGCTCGGTGTCGGCCAACGCCCGTGATATCCAGAGGCTGGGTGTGGTAGTGCGGCGTGGAGACAAACCGCAGAAGCTACAAGTAGAACGACTGACTCAGGCCTTTAGCGACGCTCTTGCCAAATACTCCTCAGTGCAGAAGGTTTGCAATTGGTCTATATGTTTTCATTTCAATTAATTTTTATTCACCAGTCTTGCTAGTATATCAAACATTTGACAATAATCCTTTTGGTTATCAATATAGTGATCTTTTGATAATATAGAGTGGACTGTACTTTTGGTAACAGCATAATCAAGGTGTCACATTAAGATCAAATTGGTGGTACACTCAATTAAATTTTTTTTAACATGATCTAAGTGATGTGTAGTTTTTGCTTGCTTTCCAAAGTATACGTAACAACTCGCCTGTAACCTTTGAAAGGGTAGGCAGAAGAGAACACTCCCATGTTTCATCAGTTACATTTACATCCCATAAAGGAATAGGTGGTAAGCCTATTTCTATACACTGTGTAAATAGTTTTCCAAAATATCGTTTACCACAACTTATTTCAATCTTTTATGGTTATTATCTTTCCAAATGATTGCAGCAAGTGTCTGAGAAAATGGCAGCTCATATGCCCGGTCAGGGACGAGTGCGGAACAATCCTGATGCACTGGAGAGGCAGGCGATGGCTGATGACGAGGAGGCCTCACTGCTGGACAATCAACAAGCACAGGTGAGCATAACAGAAGTCTAGACTCATCAATTCCTTATCGTATAATATACTTTAGTGACCATGTCCTGACCATATATATATATATGTGTCTTAGCCTTGCCCTTAAACTGTCTTCACGCTGATTTCCAGGCCCGTCTTGTTCAATTTGAGACCAGTATGATGCTTGAGAAGGAAGCCTACATGAACAAAATAGAAGCAGATGTCTTGGATGTCAATCAAATAATGCAGGACTTGGCTGAAATAGTCAAGGAGCAGTCACAAGTTGTTGGTGAGTGATTGTAAAAATGTAACTTAACTTTTTTGTCTATTGTTTATTGCAACTGATGGCTGAGCTCTGAGTTTGTAGGTTCAATTCCTACCCAGGACAAATATTTGTATTATGCAAGTGTGCACTTATAATATAATGTAAAAATATATATATATATTTAGACATGTAGTCTATCATCTCTTTGGGACTTACTTAATTATATCAACATTCAAACTCAGGGTACAAGGCGTTAAACAATAATTTCTTTAATGTCTTAATAGTGGTATTATATTTTGCCAAACAGGTTGTCGGTATTACTGGTAATACTCTAGATTGTAATATGTTCTCCACTCACATAGTCTGAAATCAATATGCAAACGGGCAATAATCATTCTTTTCTATACATACCATAACTATATAGATAAAAAACGTAACATCACAACTGTCATCCCCGAAGGGGTAGGCAGAGGAATGTAGTACACTCCCACGTTTCACCATGTTACGGCACAGATTCCAGACTCTGTATCACTACTAGAAATTCTAAAATAGAAAATTCCAATAATATCCAACCCGAGATTTGAACCAAGGACCTCTGTATCCGTAGGCGCGCTTGCAACCACCCAACCAACTAGGCAGTCAACAAATTACATAATAAAAACAAAATATATAAAAGATAGGAATAAGCAATAAAAACAGATTTTTAAATATTAAACCAGGTTTCAATTAACATGGCCTCCCATATTAGAAATGTTTTAAATGATTTTACAGACACAATGGAAAGTCACGTTGAGGCGGCAGGCGCAAGTGTGGAAATGGGTGTTGATGAATTAGCAAAGGCAGCTGAACACCAACGGAGATACCGAAGGAAGATGTTCATCATCAGCATTATCGGTATCATCCTGGCCATTATCATTATTGCATGGATTGTTAAAGCCTTTAGGTAAAAACAATAAATGTTGCTAGTGTTATTGCTTATACATACAAGTGTTCTTGTACAAGCAATGTTTATTGGAAGTTATTGATTTATTGTCTCATATATGGTAACACCTTTGAGAGAATTATCTTGCCTGATAATATAT
Source organism: Parelbella machaon machaon (assembly GCA_018246775.1). Taxonomy (NCBI): domain Eukaryota; kingdom Metazoa; phylum Arthropoda; class Insecta; order Lepidoptera; family Hesperiidae; genus Parelbella; species Parelbella machaon. The sequence continues at coordinate 4,553 of DWFV01001283.1, forward strand.
TTAGAACATAACATTACTTTTGTTTGAGTTAACACCTAAATGTTTTAACAGAGATGGTGTGAATACTGTACATGTTACAGTGGCAACATAAAAATAATGAAAGTGGTTGAATACATACTACCATATCTACTAGACATGACTCAGGCGATAATTTATCTTCGCATATGGACGTCATTGAAATACTAATTACCGTATTAAACATACAGTACATAATTATATGTTAATATAAATTGCGCAATTTCTGTCACATGTTTCGGACATATATAGCAATCCATATAATGTCGCCAGGTAATATGTTCCATATATAAAAATGTGTATAACTTCGTATTCCATCTACGGATATATATTTTAGTATTGCCAGATAAATAACTTTATTCGACAAACAACGCGTTGATAGAAAAAAAAGTTTGGAAACCCCAATACTAGCAACGTTTTATGGTGTTATGATATAAATAATTATATTTCTGATTCTTCCTTTATAATGTAGCTTAGTAGGGCGTTTTCAGCCTAGCGTATTCTCGGGCCATATCCCTTCGTTCTGTCTCTACGCTGCTACGCGACACGCGAACTGCATGTGACCCTCCTCCTCGCACTGCACTGAGACAGACACAAAACGTGCCTTTACACACACATAGCGGCGCGTACACAATGGTTGAAATACGAAATGGAGCATACGTACGTATGCCAAAATGAGCGTAAACGCGCCCTTAATACGCTGGTCTGAAAGCGCCCTAACATTCAATATACATTTTGAGACTTGGAATGTCTTAACGGTTACTGAATTTAATCTAACTGTCAATATTAGTGTAAAGATATATCGTTAATCTATTGATAAAAAAATGGTGTTTTATAAAATAAATGTGAAGTTTGATTCTTGTCAGCATAATATATTAAACCTATTGACTAATTCGTAAAATATAGTTTGTTTGCCTCTACGCTTACGGAATACGTAACTGGATATTAGATATCTGTATGATTTCTATTATTATAATATCGTCACGCCAGGTCCCTTATGAAGTAGACAGAGAGCACCAACTGTCTTATATCTCTCTCCTTACAGACTTGACGTACCTACTTCTTTTACATGATATTTATGTTTTTAATAATATGTAGTAATTAATAATTTGTGTCCGCCATTTTTTATTCTTCTGGTCGATATAAAGTTTATCTATATTTCTCACGCATGATCAGTTAGTGTCTTGATAATTACGCGTATTTTCTTTTCTTTTGCATTATTCTGTTAAAGAAGTTTTTTTTTTAATAAATAGCATAGTTTATTGTTTACATAAATATAGTAAGTACCTTTATTAGTCATATGGCTTATATATGTCGATAATAATATTATATGATTGTGTGTTGTAATGTTGATGGATTTTGGTTGAACATAAGAATGAAGTTTTATTTTGATTTTAATGTTTAAGCTGGGGATGAGATGAGGCACAACTGCGACTTATACTTGAATAATAACAAAACACCCATTGTCAAGTCGACTTCCCTGAAGTATATACAGAAATAAAACATTTCCAGCAGCTACTCTCCTGACAAACTGTCACTTTTTCTACGTTCATTAGTCGTGGTGCATGCACGTCAAATTAAGGTATTTTTAACCTGGCTTTCATTTAGGATGTCTTCGATTAGATCGAGTCTCCTCTACGGAGTCTACTCCACTTTTCATACTGACCTTATACGACTATATCAGTATTTCTCTACAATTCTTATGTATTTATTGGACTTTTGGCATAATATGTAAATTCTTTAAAAGAAACAATGGCACTGGAAACATCTAAGGAATATAGACATTTATAATCCTTTCCAAAATAAAGTGTCCAATTGTGCCCCATTCTCCTCTATTTTTAATATTTATTATGAACAAAACTCGTATAAATGACTATGTTTATTTTAGAAAAAACTAAGAAAATTTTCTCTGAAAACTAAGCTTATTTATTACTTTAATTAGTCATATGATTAATCTTTTTCATAATTACAGTGTATTTTTACTTTGCAAAACATTTTATTACAATTAATTATCGATCTTGTGTTTGCTTTCTTTTCTTTGTTTATTTTTTATATTATGTTGTTCCCCAATTTAACGTATAGTAGTCTAAGAGCCCGTGAACCCTAGACCTTAGTTATTTTATAAAATCTGAAAGTTTGTCAGCGCATGCTCCCAACACAGGTAAGAATGATGGACCATTATGGAGTTTGGGTTATCGTGGCTTTGGTAGGTAAGCGGTACTAAAGGTGTGTAAAATACAGATCTAAATGACCCAAATAATATAGTGTGATTTTTTGGTATTACCTTCAGAATAATATTAAAAATCACGTCATTCATTACCAGAGACTTAACATCGTGGCATTCACGGGCTCTTGGTCTATTAGTACACAATTGCGATATCAGAGGAGTTGTTAACGCGGTACAAGCCTTAACACCGTATTTTCCGTACAACATTGTACCCATTTTACATACTACTCTAGTATACTCCTGCAACTAAATAGTTTCAGTGTGTGTGTCGTATTTATGTGTATTGTGTGTGTGTGTGTTGTATCTGTAAGGACGTTTCAGTCGAAATTAAATCAGTTAGTATTTTAGTTTTTACTTTAGTTTTTTACTTACTGGCTTCTGGTACAGGTGTCACTGGACTTTCCGGTAAAAGAATTCCTTTTTGCACTAACTCATCTCTATTAGCTCGGACGGATATCTTCCTTTCTAAAGCTGTAAAAATTATTTCTCATGTCAATCACAAACTAGCGCAGATGTCATCATCTTGAAACTTCTATCAGAGCGTTAAACTGAGGAAGTGCGGTAAAGCTCTAGAAATTCTCGACAATAAAGTTTTCATTTCTCAATTACATTATTTTTTGACAGTGTGACATTGGGACATCAATAAGAAAACACGACAATTATGAGCTGGTCATGTGTGTCAATATAAAACCGTGCTTAGTCTAAATTCTCTTTTTCTTGATTTATATGACTTAACTAAACTTAATTTCACGCCTGTAATCCCCGAAGGGGTAGGCAGAGGAGTTTAATACACTCCCACTTAACTAAAGAGTACAGAAATCAATCTATTACTGCGTAATACATTTTTATACTTAGTTTTGTTTTAATTTCATTGTATTCGGAGGCAGCACCTAAGTTGAATCTGGATCCTTACTATGTACCTACTCGTATACATTTGTAGACTGTAGATTATAACACACATTTCGATATATGACTGCTTCGTTGGTCGATTGGTTTTAAAGGTGACTACCGATCGAGAGGACCTGGGTTCGACCAAGGCCGGGTACTATTGAATATTTGAGCTTGTTTCCAGTAATGGCTCGGAGTCCGGAATTGTGCCCGCATTAATGAATGGGACGGAAACGTAACTGAGAGTGTACTACACTCCTCTGCCTGCCTCTTCGGGGATTACAGTCGTGATGTTACAAAATATTGATATAGAGGCGAGTTATTAGTTTTGTGAAGATGACATTGTGAAACGACAGTTTTGGTTATCGTCTCTAGTTCTTACAGCGCCTGGGTCATGTGTAACCTCAGGAATAGCTTATTTATTTTTTTAATAAAACCAATTATTGACTTTTCGTTACTTTTCTCCACAGTAGCGTACCGCATGGCTTAATAGTAAGAAAGTAACTAGTATACTTCAATGTAACAATATCGATATAAGTTAGTGACGTAATATCTGGAACCGCTTTAGCTGCTCAGTTTGTACGCCAATCGAGACATGCGAGGCCCCAGCAGGGTAGCCGGGGAGGTCGAACTCGGGAAGGGTTTAATTGGTGTGTCTGAAGTATTTGCTACTACATGGCAACATTTGCATAAGGTGTTTTCCGACATTTAAAAGAACAATTGGCAGCTGTGAAAGAGGCACAATAGTGCTTCTATCTAGGCGGTAATGTTGGCAGATGCCAACATAGCGATGGTGCTATCATTAATTGAATAAGAATATTGGGTTACTATACGCATTAACGGACGCTCAAATGACGCTCACAACATCACATGAAATGGAGGTTCGTTCACGTCCACATTGTCGTATAGTTAACACAATGCAACTCCTGAATCTAATCAGGAATGTTACAAGTGTAAATTTTTCAAAATTGTCATTTTGCACTCCAGTGGTAAACATTTTCGACGTCTAATTATAACTACCCTCCTCTAACTTACGAATTCGCTACCTATTGCCTTTGGCGTTAAAATTATAAACAAGTATTAATCATCGGCAATAGGTCATCCTACTTATTAAAAAACTTTTAAGGAAATTATGAGGAGTGATCAAAAGTAATGATAATCTAAATAATATGCGGAGATTATGGTTTAAAAAAATATTTATTTACATAGTCTCCTAACAAGTCAATAAATTTAACCCATCTTTTTCTAAACCCAAAATTCCCTTTGAAAAATAATATTTTTCTTTACTCTCTCAAAACGACTCAACAGCGGCCATCACTTCGCTATTATCTTTATATTTCTTGTCGCAAAGGTGTTTCTTGAGTCGATAAACGAGGAGGAAGTCACTGGGAGCTAGATCTGGCGAATAGGGCAGGTGTTCGAGCAGTTCGACTCCCGGTTCTAGACTAGCAGCCATCGCAACTTCAGTTTTGTGAGCCGGTGCGTTGTATTGGTGAAACAGCACTCCATTCGAAGTTTACCGCGTCTGCATAGTAAGAGCCTGAAACAGTGGCTCCCTTTTCTAAATACTCCACCATAATTATTCCTTCAGCGTCCCAAAAAACAGACGCCATAACCTTTCCCGCCGAGCTTGACACTTTGAACTTCTTCGGCGACGGTGAGAAGGCTCGCTTCCAAGTCATTGACTGCTGTTTGGTTTCAGGATCAAAGTGGTGGATCCAAGTTTCGTCCATGGTCACAAAACTGGTCAAACATTTTTTCTTATCTGCTCGTAACTTTTCGAGGTTCGTCCTTAAAATGTCGACTCGTTTTTTCTTTGGTTTAGTCGGTCAACATTCTGGGTACCCAAAGCGCCGAGACCTTTTTCATATGCAATCTCTTCACAATAATTTTCTGAACGCTGCCATATGAGTTCCTTGTGATCTCAGCTACATGTAGCTAATCAGGCATGCCTGATGGGGACTTTCCGAACTGACAATATAGGTAACTACTTCGACATTTTGCTCGTTTTCGTCAGGGAGAGACGTGGATGGCCGTCCTTCCCGATGTTCATCTTCAGTCGATGTTCTGCATAGTTTGAACTTCTTAGTCTAGCGTGCAACTGTAGAATATGGTGGAGCAGTCTTCCAATGCTTCTACCAAGTCGCTATGGATCTCTTTGATAGAATTTTTTTCAAGCAGAGAATGACAGCTCTAATTTCGTTTTTCTCCATTTTGATGTTATCTCTTCAGCGGTTCTTATTCAAATAAAATCTTCCGAAAACCGTGCCCTATTTATAAGAAATATTTGTGCTAACCTAGTGAGTAGGTTTATAAGCAAGCAAAAAAATTTTGATTTTTAGATTTTTATGCGTACTAAAAATATCCGATTATCATTATTTTTTGATCACCCCTCGTAATTTAAATTTTTTAATGTAAAAGCTGTTGCCGTAATCCCCGTCAGTATTATAAATCCTAGATCTGCTACAGATCGAGGATCTTTTTTCTACTGATTGTTTATTGCCGTAGGATCACATACCGAGGCCATTTATGGCAGAAAAACGAATTATTTTTGTGATATTGAAAGTAAAAAACACAGCGCAAAAAATATTTAATTAAATAACTGGAAGGAGGATAGCTTGTATCTTAAAATCAGACGCAGACTTCGTAGAATACTTTTACAATTTAATCAACTTTTTACAATAATGGAATAGGACTAAAAGTAATGAAAAATGATTGAAATATGACAGTGTATGAGAATTAGATATTTGCGTTTCGGACCGCCCAATGTCGTGGGCAGTAACTGATTATAATCATAAAAGATGAAATAGCCGTGAACACAATAATTCACTTCGCGTAGTGTACTATACACACTTCCGATTTATTGATGCTTCTAAAATTGAGGGTCACCCGTAATTAAACTTCAACAATAAGTTCAACAGTAAAAAATGACACATCGCCAAATTACTTCAAGCTAATTAGAAACCAAACCACCCAGCGGTGAATCACGAACTAACGTTCTCCAATATCAAACTGTGAGAAATTATAGTCAATTATATAACGTTCCTTGTCAAAAACAAAAAGATCGAGAGGCACTTACTTCTAGAAGCTGCTTCAAATTTTTCCGATTTCTTTTTCCGCTTCCACTTCCACGGTTTGAATAGCCTGCCGAATGCTGAGAACTTGGATTTGGTGCGCTCCGCGGGTGGAGTCCGCGCGCCGGACCCCAAGCTGTTTGTTCTAACAGCCGAACCATTCTGTTTTTTTGCTGCAACAAAAAATACAATACTAAATCCACTCCTATATGTGATCCTATATGTAATAAAATATTTAAAAACAATAATTTACTCCATAGATAGAGATATCGTATGAACAAAATTTCAAATGTCAAGTAATATACTGGGTAGGGTCCTTCCCGCAACTGCGGTTACCAGGCTACGTCGGTGCTCACTAGCAGATATATGTTTTACTAGTAGTCTTCTTTACAATACAATAAAAATGTAAATGTCATGTAGTTTCATACTTCATTTACCACATTGGGCATTTATGAAGTTCTTTTTAGTATTTGCAAAACGTGTAAGATTCAAAAATACGATTGGAAATACCTTTCAGTTTACTGTAGAACGTATGTAATATATGAACATGTTTCCTTTAAAATAAAAACTGTCTTAGATCTTTTAACAATTCATTGAAATAACATTTAATTGTTTCACCTCAACAGCGCTATGGAGACGCCCGAGTGCGGCTTTTAATATCTGAGATAAAATATGAAATGTATTCAGTAGTGACCTGAATGTTGGATTATTATATTTTGACACAATTTTTTTTGAACTATCAGATTTGAAAATAACGTAGTGACAGTAGTTTTTTTTTTAATGTAAT
>DWFV01001284.1:0-11541 GCA_018246775.1 Parelbella machaon machaon
ATTTAATAATATTAATAATTGTTGAAATGGCATAGCGCCATGTTGAATATCTAGGTATCTATGTATTTCAGGGTTGATAGTTCTTTGTTTTTTTCTAATTTACTATGTAACTTGAAAGGTTGGTTTCGTTTATTTAATTAACCTTATGTTCATGTTAATTTTATATTATTTACTTCAATGTAATATTGAAAGAAATGAGACGTTTTATAACAGTAACATATTATGTGTTTCTATTCGCAAAGTAAAAGTTTGAGCCACCGTTTTTTAATTTATAAACAATTTTCGCGGCATTTCGTTTTCTGTATGACCAGTAATTGCATTAAATAAGACAGTTGCATAATATTAGATTACATGTAGCTATATACTAGATTAAACTACCCGCAAATATGGAAAACAATTAAAACAAAGGATTTTAAGCGCACAGTCAGACATTGCATTTTAAAAGTATAAGGACACTGTGTACTGACTGCAGGACTACTTATTACTTAGAACAATGGATAATAAAATAACCATACTTGTATATAATAAGATTTTTATCAAGACAATCGATTTATGAGAATATGAGAGGCAATCAGTAGGAAAACGTATCGAATTGTATTATATATAGTAATATTGGCACTTGAAATGATAATCTTTTAATCTACAATGAATTTATTGTTGTGTTATCTGTATAATGGATGCAATATTTTGTACTACGTCGCAAACAATTAGATAAAAACAATTCTCCATGTCTGTACCGCACATAGTCTATACATATGTAATTATTATTCATTAGCAATAAATTCATCGCACGCAGTTTATGAAACAGACCAAATATATTATTAAACAATTTGTCGATTTATTGTTGAACTATTATTTGTAAATAATTTTAAATTTCGTTACAGTTATGGTTCTGGCAATAAGACTGATCGGAGTTCGGAATTTACGTAATGTAGCACATAGTTTTAGGACTAGCATTTAGTACTAAAAAGTACAATTGCAAATATGTTGGTCATTGTCGAAACATAAATAGCACGCACTTAGTAGACTCTTGTATTCTTCTTTGAGCAAAATCCAAATATATTTCAAACAAGCAGTAACTTCGCACTCACTCGCACATTAAGCAGGATCTACAATACTGCGTGCACAGAAATAATCACTAATAATGCCCAGCTGTCAGGCAGATGCTGGATGCGACAAGCAGAGGACAGGGCGCGATGGCGTTCATTGGGGGAGGCCTATGTCCAGCAGTGATGATGATGAAGATGTGCCCAGCACAAAATATAATTTAATACGAAAAATAATGGACAAGGAAACACTTCATCATCCGTAATTACATACTGTTTCTATTTTTCTTACTAGAAAACATGCTAATTTCTTTTATCTATTACCACTGTTTACAAGCGAAAAGAAATTAAACAATTGCAGTGTTAAGCTCACAAGACGATATCTACAAATGCCCTTTCCATTGCTCCACTTTTGTTACATTTTTTTTCTAGATCTGTACCTTATGCAACTAGGTAAACACTGTAAAGTAAAACTTTCTAAATTTTTGTTTTATTTTCGGCCCGAAGTGACGTTTAATCACCGCTATGCTGTATTAAACTGCATTTTGTATGCCGTTTTCCCCGCATTTTATATACATGTAACGTCCCTCTTAATTTGACATATATGATTGTCGATAATTAACTAAAAACTGTTTTTCGTAATGTTTGAGATCAGTTATTAATAATTTTTGGAGCTGAGTGACTTTAAGCCTGGACTACCTGCCGCAATCAAACATATCTCTGAAATAGACACATATGTTGAGCCAAGATCGGGGTCACTAATCACTGGAATGCACACCAAAGAGCTGGCCAATCAAGCTCATCTAGGTATAGGAATGACGAAGCGTCGCTGGAGTCCAAAACAGCTCTGATGCATTTTTGAATTGAATTATCAGAATGACGAGAACATGAAAGGCTGGTTTGATGAAAATGTTAAACTTCGAATGTCTGATTGAATTTTGATACAACAACCAACCAAAGTAAGCTAGCGTTTACTTTATAAAAAAAATATTTTTATGCTCTGTACAGTTGACTGCAATACTCTTATATAAATAATATTTCTGGTATACGTTCAATATTTACCTATATGACAAGCAGACTACATGTTGGTTTACAAGGGGTTGCCATCTCATATATTTGACGTGTAATTCAAAACCAGCTACTTAGCGAGGCGAGCAGGTGTAGAGTTTTCTATAACAACATATTTTAAAACATCTGTGTCAAGTTTTTCGACTTTATATGAAATGAAAAATATTGTTTTTATAGCCTAAATTCTGTGCGTGTTTAGGAAGAAATAAGGGTAACTTTGCCCTCAAATGTAATAAAAGAACTAATATAAAGTAGAAATATTATAGGACTGTGGAGTATCCAATTTCTTCCCACAAATTCTTTATGATTACAAAAACATTACTTCTAGACCACACATTCAAGACAAGCCTGTTATTGGCTGTATATGTGTGTAATACCCATATATATGTATGTCCTAGTTAATAATGACCACTGGCTGTAAATAAAACGTTCAAATATAGTTACATATGTAGTATGTATGCAATTCCCATACCAGTGCGCCGCGCAATGTGATCCAGATTTAATGTTGCTTGAATCGAAATGAAACATCCAGTTATCTGTTAAGGACTGTGGTGTTTGCATACTTCGTCCTTGCGTGTATTCACTGGAAGCCTCGGGCAATCCTAGTGTACCGCTATAAATCCGAGGCGCTAGCTATCATTCTGCACTGCTAATGACGAGCGTTTAGATATTTTTTGTTTGTTACCTGAATTCAATAAAGAATTTAAAATAGGCTGTAATAATCAGCAATTGACCTGTATTCTTTAATATTTGATCATGGTTTAAATAAGTAAATACCCTCTACTAACGTGCAAGTATGTAACCTTATTGGTTAAATGTTATCAAATTTATTTTTTATTAAAGAGCTGTAACAAAGGTTTCCGTGACAAATGTTTACGCAATAGACCAGATGTGCGTTTTAAAAGCATTGGGCTATTTTTCGCGGCTATATTTAAACTATATCAATAATCCATATTTGACTAACCAACTAATTAACTGTGATCAGGACTTAATATAAAGTCGATCGAATCAAATAAAGGCCAGTCCGTCAGTTAAAGTCGCTCCAGTAGTCGCTAAGGAGATATTTCTGTAGTGTTATGTACCCGCCTACAAATTTTACCTATTCAGATCACTAAGGTAATTAGTATCAAGGGAAAATGCAATTTTTAAGCTAAATTTGAAACATAATTAAACATGTAGAGTGATAAATTGTCGTGAAGTTTATTTCAAAACAATCGCCATGAAACTTTTGATATACATCGGTGAAATAAGTCACTCCACGTTTTTAAAATAGTGATGGTGTGTTTTGTTTATGGAATACCTACAATGTAACAATGTTTTATGCCTTGTATATTACCTAACCATTAACATAAATTAATTTATTTACCGCTGCTTGTTGGATCCTAGGTGCCGATTGTAAAATGTGTTTTATACTTCGATAAAGTGACCCTAATTCTTAGTTTTAGGAAAATTTCGGGGATTGCTAGTTTAGTTTACAAGTATAGGTACCTACTATAGAAATGTGCGGGTAACACGTTGCAATAATCTAATAGGTAAGTAGAGGAATCACTTTTGTTAGCAAAAGTATGAGTAGTATCCATGAAACTTTTTCTCTAACCTTTTTTGTATTTGGCATGCTATTAAAATATGTATCTGTCGCTAATAACTAATGATGGGGGTTGTAATATTAGAAAAATGAGACAGAAACAGTGTACACCAGAGTTAGACTGAAAACGTCACAAGTTTAAGAATTGCGTCCTACTGAGATTAGTAATAAGAGAAGTATTGAGTTAGAGAACAAAATATTCACGACCACTTTCTGCTATATCTTACTCTATTCAAGCGAGCTTAGATGCACTTTTTTAATATTTGTGTCGGTATGTTGACGTCACTCTACTATAGCCTTATTACAATGTTTAAGACTAATTTAATATTTAATTATACATACATATACCAAATGTATGGAGTTTCATTGAAATACTTTGTGTTACATGACAACATATCATGAGAAGGTTATATGTATGATCTGAACCGATGTTGGTCATGCTACAGGGTTTTAAGTAGTTTCGCTCTAAACAAGAGCTCGACGCATATCCGGTCCGCGCGAGCTCGGTATGTTACTAAAAAAACGATCATTTTCATCATATTATTGACACGTGAAAATTATTAGTACTTCCTAAATTTTAGATAATCCTTCACCAATGTGATAAAGATATACAATTACGATATACATCGATGATAAAGTATGCCTAGGGCTTAGATCACAGCGGCGTTCGGAGTACGAAATAGACACGTATCAAACCCGTAATAGTTTTTAATACTACCTATGCGGTCTTTCCGGTTATCTTTAAATCATGTAATATTTTTGCACATAGGGAAGAACTTTTACTGACTTTATTGAAGTAGCAGTTGACCAGTACTTTATTTATCTGCAAACCATTCTATCGCGCAGTAATTTTGTCGATAACTTGGTTCCAAAAAATTTTCATCTGGCGCTACATTAATATATTTCTAATACATATTAAATCGTAGATTACGTAAGTTAAAGCCAATTTTATAAGTTTTCGGCTTGAAAAGTTAAATTATTAAACAATCGAGATGTCTATTGACGTTCATCATAGCGTTAACAATAATTTTGTTCCATGTTGTTTTCATATGACTATGTATTACATTGAAGTTAAGAATTTCTATTATTAAAATTCTTCTGTGTCTTGGCTCTTGCGAAGTGCTTTTGTATAGAAACGTACAGTTTCTACTCAATGGGTACCGTTATCAACGTAACGTAGTCTTGTTTATTAAACATTGCAAATGCATCTTTTTTGATGATTTATATATTATTTAATTCTATATTCCGATGCTTTGTTAAAGCATTCGGTTTTATTAATTTGTAAAACGGTAAAAAAATTACCAAACGTCGTAAGTGCACCTTTGTATTTATGAATTTTATAATTAAGTATCGTTTTATGTTACGTATAACACGCGAGTGATGATCATGACGTGAATGTTACACAAGTTGTGAAAATGTATCTTCACAGTTATTAAAAATACATATGAAACAAGTGTTTTATTTATGACCTGCAACTAATTTTACGTTTCACTACAGGCCATGGGAGTCCCACAACTTTGAAAAATGTTTTGCACCCTTTAACCGACTGCTTAAAGTGCCCTAACAGTCACCTATCCAATAGCTGACCGCAGCTGGCGAGGCTAACTTCACAGATTTCTTGTAATATGCAACTGCGCCAGGACTACGACAGCTACAATGTTAGTAGGTACATAATAAGCTAAATCATTTTCATAATTGAGGACGTGTCAACTGTAACAACATAAATTTTGGGCTATAAATTGGATACAGCTTTACAAACAGTCCATGTGTCAATATAGATTGTAATATTTGGTAAATATACCCAAAATTCATTTGCCCCTACCGTCGCCGTGGTTTTAGGTGCTTCTAATACCTAAGCTCTAGTAGATAGGTATAGGTTTCAAAATTACTGTCGGTATAGCACATGTGATGTAGAATGGCGTCTGCGACACATGGATATGTAGCATGTCTATTTTACCAAATATCCACGTCGATCACCTCGCTTAGACCTTACCATCAGTTATTAAATAACTATAGGTACACGTGTGATGTAAAGATGATATAGTTCCAATCGTTTCCAAATGGAACATTTCAGCGTCTTAAATAAAACTCAATTACGTGATAAGTATTTAAATATTTTTTTCAAGAATGCAATATAATGAAACGCAACGTGCAAACAATTAAATAACATATAGTTAATAATAAGGGACGAGATGATACAAATATAATTTATATATTAAATTTCTACTTTACTACTTTTTTATATTTGGTCGCACTCTATATAGTGTCTCTAGGCATTACCACTCAACGTGAAAAGATACTTTTAACGCGTAAATACATACCTATGTACAGATTCTACCCAAGTGAATGCTGGTGTTAAAGGGAGATTTCGATTGGGCCATGATTTCTGGTGATGAAGTAAGTGAAAATGATTTAATTTTGACGGCAAAGTACCGCGTTATATCAACCAAATTTGATTTTAAAAACACTTTCTGCAAGGAAATATTCAACGGTAAAGAAACGCCGATGGCGCCCTGACCGGAATCAATCTTACGTCTCCGCTCACTGTGTTCGCCACCCAATATTCCCGACCGTTAACAACTTTCTTCTTTGACTTCTCATTTATTTTGTATACCGAATTAGTACCAAAAAGAGAGTCGTATGGTGGAGGATGACTGTCGTCGTGGTCTTTAGACTTGATCCCTTTGGTTTTGTTTGATTTCTTCTCTTTACTGGGCTTAATCTTGAGACGAATAGAATGTTTCATACACATCTGTTAAAAAATGTATAACACGTTATATGGTTCATTTTTCTGGTCCGCTAATCTACGTAATAATAAAAAACTGAAACAGTACTTTAATTGTATGTAGCGGCTTATGTATAATATATTTGGTGAGTCATGGGAGTATAACTACCACACTTCTTTGCCAACCCCTTCGGGGAGATACAGGCGTGAAATTATGTTGTAGTGGCTTTTATCTAAATTCTGACAACAGCGAACAACTGATGATATTCAAGAAATTTTTACCTTTTCAATGAATGCAATATAACTCGTGTATCTTCCAAACTACTAACAAGAAATGTTTGTTGCTAGGTATTTATTTTTAGTAGAGAGATAAAATTGGAGACCGATGGACTTATTGCAACCAATCCATGGAATATAGTGAAGGAGGCAGAGCCCAGCGGTGGTACCTACCTACTAATATATTCCGGGCAGGCGTATTTTTTTCTAATTGTACAGATATATCAGAGGCCAGCAGAAATACTTTATCATGGAGAAAACAATTTTTAAACATTACCTCGCCAACAAACACAGCAACAGCCGAGGCTAATCCAATCGCCATGATTACGTAGGTCATCGTGAGGTCGCTGTTTCTCAGCTGCCGTTCCTTAGACTGTAGGTCTAAGGGACATATCTTGCTAGTAGGCAAATCTTTCAACTCCAGGAATTTTACTATACCTCCTTGTGTGAGATAAGTTAGACTAGAAAATAACCATCAATATGTAAATATTCATTTTTCAGAGGCTATTCTTTAAAAAATTCTACTGATAAAAAAAAACATATTTACGTTATATAAAATGCTTAACTTAAATGTATACCAGTATTCAGTACCCGAACTGATTACAAGATGTACAAAGTAATCCCAAGTCGCTTAACTCATGGAGTTGTACAAAGTATGTCTTAGTAAAAAGAGCATAGGTCACCCTTGATGTGGTTTAAATACATAAAACAACACAGCTTCATGTCGTTATTTTCTACAAGCCCATGATTAGGTGGAATATCATCGATTAGAGGAGGTCTCTGTCATTACTTTTGTATATCGACGCAATTAAAATACGTAGGGTATAAGAACTATTTCATTAAATATGTACTAAAGAAAATGTAGTTGTAGGCACTTACACTTCATTAAACAATATATATAAAGTCGAATTTATTGGGTACACAAAGCCTCTCGACTTCTTCATAAAGGGATTGGGAGCTACAACGTATGTACATCTATCGACTTCATTGACACCTTCCTTGGCCTTTTTAAGGTAATCATTGTACATGATGTTATCAATGCCGATTTGTTCCTTCACCAGAACTGCCCCATCCTTGACCAATGGTAACAAAGCGTCGTCATCGTGTACGTTGTGGAATTGTGCTCTTCCATTAGAGATCATGCTGCTCAAGTAATGAAGAGAGTCATCCGGCTAATAGATGTGCAACCAAAGATTAACGATAAGAAACTATTCTGCTTTAATTTTCAATTTAATTATAACTAATGTAAATATTTATTTAAACATCAGTGCTTGGATATTTATTATGAAATCAACAACAAGAAATATTAATAACTAATGGAACAAATAATTCATATAAATATAAAATTATTATTAAGTTCAATTTTGGCTTACTAATTTTGATTGCGTGTTGCGTATAATAATAATAACAAGATGTTTTTTTATTCCACGATTTGATAATCTAAGACTTCCGGAAAAGGGAAAGTTACTGTTTTGACTTCGATTTTCGATAATCGAGTTTTCATCAGATCTTTAACTTTTGCGATCCTATGCTACTATTCTGATTACAGTTAGGTGGTGCCCAGCCATGTGTGGGTGTGTGCGAATGAATCAACCGATGGAAACCCGCGCCGTTTGAAAGGCATTAATAAGACAGATATGATTAGATTAGGAAGTTAATAGTTCGAGCCGTTTTATAGATATTGAAAGTGACTAAAAAAATACTTTTTTAAATAAATTCGATAATTTTCAGCTCATGTTGTCGTATAAACAATTTTTGTGTTTGAAAATTTGCGTCGAATGCCGTACATCGTATCAGTACGACGCGTTCGATTGAACGTTCGCGTGCGTTCTTTCGTGGATCAGATATAAAAAAATGTATTTTCTAAATATTTAAAAAAAATATTCGTTAGATTGATAGACTTTTATACGATTATAACACCGACGAATGCCGCAATGCCGCATATGAAGGGGCAGCCACGCCCTCCTGACCGAACTTTTTTATTAACAATCATTTTACAACAGAAATATTTGCAATGCTACAGTTGTATAATATTGTGCGGTTGTAAAGTTACCCACATCACGTATTACGTATTGCACGGCACTACCCTCACTGGCAACCCAGCGATAATTCTTCTTGTAAAGGTCTTGAGGGTTTTCAATGTCCAGGGTAAACTTGGAAAGCGTCAAGAAAGCAGTGAGATTCGCCGTGTAGAAAGCAGATAAGAGAATGATGTAGAGCCACCACGTTGCAAAAAGTACCCGGGTCGTATCTGGGAAGAAAGTCATAATAACTTATGGACAATGTATGCCATTAATATCTTGGTGTCGTCCACAATCAAAATTCTTAAAATATCATATAGGATTATTAGAATCTACAGATAAATGTTCCTAACCAAGATGTTTGTAAAAAAAAATTGCTGCAAGCGAATACAAGTTTAAATATTCACCATATTTTACTATTCAACAATACAACTTTAAACTAAAGGGCGCTGCTGCGTTTTTTCGAGTTTTACTTAAAATTTCTGATTATTGAACCATCGACCTTCGTCTCGCTTGACGTAACATTTTAATAGCCGTGGTTTTTTTTGTGATTTATATCACAACACGACTTCTCACGTTTCCAGAACCGTAATCTGACGACCCTTTGTTATTTGAATTCCTCGGTAGAGCTGTTGGAATCATTCTGAATATCAGAGTTGTCCATGCGTTTGCGTCGTATGGTTACGAAGCGTATATATAAAGTTATGTATTAATTAGAACCAGCGTCGATATAATATGTTTTATAGTGAATTTCTGTTGTCAAATTTAGCATAACGTTTTCAATGATAACAACATGTAGATTATGTATAGGTGAATGCTTATTTGTGCTTCTGAGACGGATGATTTTCTCGTAAATGTTCTGTGTAGTTTTTTTTATTTTTATAATATTGTAATTGCCTCTGGATTCCAGTGTTTACAAATGTAGTTATATTTCTGTTCTTAATTTATAAAAACCTTAGGGTGTTTATTTTAATTTATAATTTCTGTGTGAATATTATAGCACATTGTATAACTTCTACCAATGAATAGGCCTCAGAGGTACAAACTGTCATAATAGGTAAAATTTTACTGTTTTTTTCTTCTTCAACATGATTATCAACGTCGTCAATTCTATTGCTAGACATAGGCCTCCCTTTAGGGTTTTCACCCACAATCTCCACGTTGAACATGCCGGTTGGGGATCGTAAAACAGGACCTATAGCAATGTTTTTTCTTACTCTACTACTACAATAGTCAGATATATTGAGGACACTACTGTCTACTATGTACTAAAACAGGGCTACGTTGTAAAGGTTTCTTGACAATAAATAAAAAATGTATATGATTGGTGGTAATGGTACGTACATGGGGAAAGGCGTGACCGCGAATGATGGATGACATTCAACTAATCGACCCGAGTTAATATCGAATGTAAACAGAACTCCATTACATACCGTATTTTACGTAAAAACAAAATTTCAAAACAATTTCTTTCGAACTTAAATATTATATCTGATGCTCCATTACTTTAGTTAGTACCTACTAATATTTTGGCCTACAAGTATACGATGATATTGTAAAAAAATTGATAACGGATTCAATATTTGTGAAGGGCGACGCAACTGTAATAAATAACAATGTAAGAACCTACAATGATGACAATAACTGACGATAGTTTTTGTCATCATTGTGTATCTATGAAAATAATATTTAAACACTTCAATAGTTTTATCAGATTTCAAAAAACCTAGGATTAAACAAGCAATAGTTTTGTATCCAACACCAGGAGAGCTCTTCAATAATATTATATATAAGAGGAGGGTCCTTCTATAATATCAAATATGTCTAACAGCAGGGCCCTTAAATAATATGGTTGGGTTTTATTTATTTACCGACTTATGTAACCACATGTGCAGATGGAAAGGTATGGTTTACGCAACACATACTTGCTACCGGCGACATTGTGGTTCCCTGTTTGATGAAAGCTCCATAGACAAACCAGACGCTAGGTGACAAAGCTATAAACTGCTCTTTATCCGGAATCAACTTAGAGCGTAAATAAGTCAGAAGCGTTATGCACGGTCCATACGCCAGCACTGCCACCAATATAATGTACCTGAAATGTCACAGTTACGCGTACTATCATCATTAAAATATTATGTCTGCCTAAATGAAGCTTTGTTTAAAATTATGTCCTATTGGTTTTTTACTGATTGGTTTTATACTTGTACTGGTAAGATTGGTTGTTTTAAATTCATTAATGTAATTTGTGCTCCTAACGAAAGTAACAAATGTAATAGGCTTTAAAACTAAAACATTTTATTGCCAACAAATCAGTCGATATGTGGAAGCTGCCATTTACTAACATGAAGATGATCAGAAAGACTGAATAACTTACCATACATTGGTATCGAACGGTGCAAGAAGTCCCGAACCGGCAGCAGATTCCTTCGGTCTCCTCAGCATCATCATCCACAGGCTGTCGTCCAGCTCGGTTGAAAATGTCACCATGTTTTTATATTTTGCCAAAGTGGGGATGAACGCAGCAGCCATATCTACTTTCTATATATTATTAAGGAGAAAAAGCATTACCTATATACCAAACGTAAATACAAATGTGGAAAACATTTGAAAATAAAATAGTAGGTAAGTTAATAAGTAAAGCAGAAAATTTGCAAATCTAAATCTGATGCTTTATCTAATTAAAAGTTATAAGTGAAAGTAAAATTTGACTGCCTCGTTGGTCGAGCGGTTGCAAGCGCGACTTCCGATCGGGAGGTCCTGGGTTCAAATCCCAGGTCGGGTGCTATTGGATTTTTCTGATTTAGAATTTCTAATAGT
>DWFV01001285.1:0-11537 GCA_018246775.1 Parelbella machaon machaon
TGTAGTATCAAACTTAGTAATAGACATATTTTTATAACTGAAAATACATATAACGTTAATTAGCACTTCAAACAAATCCTTATTCTTGTGTGTGTGTGGCGGGGTTCACTAGGCGTTCGATGAATTTACACACATGTCGTTTAGTATCTTTGGTTACAATAAGATAAGTTATTTCTATTTATATGTACATGATAACTGGTAAAACGTGGGAGTATACTACACTCTTCTGCCTACCTCTTCGAAAATTACAGGCCTGTTAGGTAAACGTTACGTTTTACATAGATTGTGATCGGTGACGGGTGAAATTATAGGTAAATAATAGCTACTAGACATTTAGTCTGCAATGATCCATTGAGCGGAAACAAATCATATTGTACGGGCACTCCTGCGCAGAGCGCGTAGCGGCGGCCCCGATTGTCTGATTGATCCTTATGATCCGCCACGCCCCTGGGAACGACTATCAAAAGAAAAATTTATTCACGGGTTCATTGCTACATGTCAGGGAATTATTAAATGTACATGAGGCTAATTTACAGTTCATCATCATCTTCAACTTATTTGTTTCCATTTTTTAAATACAGGTCATCTCCTAGAATTAGAACTGTTAAGGCCACAGTCCGCCGTACTGACCAATTGCGTGTTTGATAGTTCAGTTACAATACATAAAGTAGCTACGCTGGTATGGGGCATAACGGACCTATATTGCCAAATATTATTGCTATCTTATTTTCATAAGTTAACTAAATCCTACAAATACGCTTTGACTGTTACAGATTTTTCAGTGTTCTATTCAGAACAGAAGGTATGGTATGAATATTACACCTTGCCGATGTTTCATAGCCGACAATTCATACAGTGACAACTAACGCTGTAGAATGAAATAAAACAGTATTTTTCAGATTGAATTAAGGTTTTAAATACTGACAAATAATCGTTTAACAAACTTATTTTTTAACGAAAACCAACTTAGTCAAAAGGCAGAACTGTTTTCGAAAATATACATACACATGTAGGTAGGTGACATGTTTTCATTTGCTCATTACTTCAAGATAACAGACATACGCCTTTGATTTCCTTTTAAAATTAGAACGTCATCAATAATGTCGGCCTAGCTATATCTGCCGAAAATGATAAGATTTATTCATCGTATTTTCTTAGCATGAATCAGGCGGATCCTCGTGACGCATTTGTTAAGTCTACTTCTAATTTTTTATTTTGTACCGTTGTTTATTTTCCTTACTAAGAAATGACGTTAATTTAAAAAGAAGTAAAAAGTAATGAATCCAGAAGAAGCAATAAGGGTCTCTTACAGACCTGAGGTTTCAATATTTCTGTATTTGGAACTCGATACATTCTGTCTATCCTACAAGATCTCTGGTGTGAGGATATAATAATATCACTATTATATTCGATTAATTTCATTCGATTTAAATTGAATAATGCGCGGCTTATTTATTGTTTTTTAAGTACTGTACAAATAGTTATAGTAATTATCTTCAGCCATTCATATCTTTGCAACCATTTCAAGATTTTTTAAATCATTTGTATCGCTTGACTTTTTCTAATACGATTAAGATTCAATTATATTAAATATTGTTTTTAAAAATAAGGAAGCTAATAAAACATTAAATATCATGTTCTAGTACTATGTTAAAAATATATAATAATTATTAGCCTAATTAGTTATCAGCACAATGACATTAGCAACATTATTAGAGCATTAATTAAAGATATAGATCGAGTGTCTATTACTAAAGACGTAATCCGTCCAATTAAAGACGTAAATATTAATTGGATACTAATTGTTAGAGTGAAAATGGAACGTTATAAGTATGTTTTAATATTTGCCTACCACATCATGTGACAATATTTCGACTTTGAAATATAGTGCCTTTTTATTTATTTTATCTATATTATGGTATCTCGATTCTTTTCTCCTCGATACATTTATTATCGGTTAAATGAATTTTAAAATCTGCCATGCACAATCACGTAACAATTCAAATTTATCAAAAATAATATTTAGCATAATGCTAGAAAGCCTTATTTATCTATTGTTATAAAAAATATATTTTTTATATTATTTAGTAATGTGTAATATTGAAAAATGTATACGGAGTCCATTTTGTGGAAAATTTTCCGATTGCATACATAAGTACTTTTGGTACTACTTAAGATAAAATAAATAATATTTTACCTGAACATTATGTATCCGGTCAGCGTTATTTTATTACAGTCATTATTGAGACAATTCACACTATATCACACATCACCAACACACGAATTCACTGTCGAGAGAAACACTTCTCAAGCGCATGTAGCCGAGTGTATCCAGACCGCAATCAGCGACGGAAAGCATTCGTTGAATTGATTGAATTAGCGAGGCGGGCTCTTCGCTGGCCCCTAGTGCCACCGAGCAGACCAACACAGCGGAGGATTCAGTGATACTGGAGCCGCGGCAATCTTTTATCAGCGCATGTAGGCATGTACCTTGTAGAAACCTAATCACACCACGTCCTGAGACAAAGAGAGAATGAAACAATCGCTACGTCCAAATATCTAATGATACTTTGATAATGCGTCCGGCTATCTAAATACTCTTATTGGCTGTGTTATTTACTCGAGCGCTACATTTGATAAACTGTCTTTGTTTTAAAGTATTTGACTGCGATAAGGAATCATTGGTGTGATTAATAATGGAGCGTATTAAGCGACGCTAATGTCTGTATTAAGTAATGGGAAAGTTATAAAAACATAATTTTATTTTCTGATTATAAAAATATTCCGAGCTGGATGCAAGGAAGGCCGTCTAGGTTGTATCATCGCGCTCAATTGGCTTCAATTGGATAATAGGCATATTGGTAGAAATGTCGCTCGTACAGACGGTACATGTTTCACATGCAAAATTTCTTTGGCCATTTCTTATAACATTAAGGTCAGGAACCGCTGACGGGAGAGATGAGAATAGGAAAATTAGTGTGGTTCTTTTTTATAATCGCCATATATAATACTTCAAACATTGCTACAACTTACAAATAACATTAACTTTATAACCATGACGAGAAAAAATATTTTTCTAGTTGGAATTAATTTTGTGAATACAATCCAACTTAGCGAATGTGATAAGTACGGGATTATATAGTATAACTTATTAGTAGCCAAATTTTAAGTGCGTCTGTTATAGGAAACTTAATAACGATATTTGCAGAATATTTAAATTTTTATTAACAATGAACAGATAAATAAAACGAAATAATGCTACCTGCGAGGTGTCTACGAAAGACTTCCAGACCGTAACTATGATATTGCATAATAATGCATAATAATAATATCGAACCATGATCTCAAAACAGGTAGATAAAATTGGAATTCAAATATTCAATATTGCTTTTCCAAAATTACCCATCAACATTTTTTCGATTATATAACCTTTGCGCTGGTTATATTTTACAAGGTGATGTAAATATGGTATGACATATATGTTATGTTTGTCTCAAAACTATGAATCTTAAATTTGAAACATGCACAGGAACTCGACAGATTGTTCATTTAGTAGCTAAGCTGTCAAAGTAACGAAATGTTATTCGTCCGACCGGGATCGGACCACGTATATTCGTCCAACATAAATGTCGCAGAAAGTTCAAAGATCGCGGGATTGAGGATATTACTTTGACGACAACTTTGTAAAGTTGGTGAGGACGAGAATAATAGTTACGCCTGAAGTGCATCTTATTCAAAATGGTAAATGCAAATCGTAGTCATATGTATAATTTTTATATAGTTATATTTAATCGTAGTCATATGTATATGTATAATTTTTTTTAAAATTATAAATCGTAGTCATATGTCTAAGGAGATAAGGTTTCGAAAAGGCAAATGTAACTTAATTACTTAATTATACAATATTTAGCTATCTCCGTAGGTAGTAAAGCAGTTCAACATTCCAAATCCATACATACAATCAGCCAACCCACATCTGGCCTTTAAATAAAACGGTGGGTGACTTTAGTTCAGGAATTGAACGTGGCTTGGGTTCAGCTGGTTTCTGACTTCAAATGTTCAGGCAGATTTCACAGGACTTAGAGAACATTATACATAAACATTATTTTCATCGCGATACTTACTTTTACCCGTACAGAAAGTGTAAACAGCTGCGCGCCAGATTTTGGACCCAGTACCCCTGAAATGAAACGCTGAATGCTATACAATTAAGCTATCACTGTAGTTTAAGATTTCCTAATAAAACTTGCCCATTTAGCCACAGGGGAGCATTATATTGTCGTAGAGCTAAAAATAAAACGCTGTTCTAAAAAACCAATAACTAGAATCGTCTGCTATTTCACAGGACGTGTAATGTAAGTGGAAAATGTGGCTCTACACTCCTCTTTTTAGCTCTTCTGGGAGATATAGGTATAATCTTTTATAGCTAGAAACAACAGCTTGGACCGAATTTATTACAAACTTTATTTAATTATTAATCATTAAAAAATCATTAATTTTATAAGATAAAATACGTATAGAAAAAATTACAGGCTAGTATTTTTTTAACGTATAGCTTCGCGGTTATGTATGTTTTCATTTCGGCCGTTCTATTTATTTATTATTTATAAACTCTTAGTAATATTTTTTATTGGATATATCAACTTCTAGATTTAGTAAAATATCTTTATTTCGAAAGGCAATTACTATTTATGTTTTTATAATGAAGTCAAAACGATTAGAAAAAATGTTAAAGGGCATATAGCAGAATAATAGTTTTGATGTTAAATACGTAGCAGACTTGTAAGCTTTATACAAATACTTCATTGATATTTTAATCTAATACCAAAGTAACTAATTTAATGTAATGTTTCTAAACGTACACATAACTTGAGGTATTTTATTTGACAACGACAAGACAACGACAAGTGAAGTGACAGTTTATTTGACAGTTTTGACGAAGCGTTTGCGGCTTTTTTGCCTGAGTAATAATATTTTGGTGTAAACAATATAAATTTACTTCCCTATGTCTGTCTCGTTGATTTTATAAATGAAGATGAATGCGACTAGTTTATATGTGTCTACATGTAGGTTAATAATTTTAGCAGATGCTGGAGACAAAAGTTCGTGGATAGACTTATTTCGATTAGTACCTTATTTACGACAATCTTTGTCATGTACAGTGTGCGGAAACTTATTGAAAGAACCTTATACCCCAACGAATTCGAGGTGCCAACATCACGTATGTAAAAGGTGTAAAGGCGGCAGAAAAAAATTAAAGCCGTCCTGCAACTGGTGCAGAGATTACGAACGCTACTCGGAAAATTTACAATTACGCATTCTACTTCAATGTTATAAGAAACTTTGTGAATATTTTATGGGAACAGATGTATATAAGACTTTAGTGGAACAAGACGAGGTGGCGGCGGGAGTGAACGGTGGCACGGTAGCTAGTTCAGGCTTAATAGACTTAATACAGGAAGGAGCTGGGTTTACTGACGATTACAAGAGTACGGGCGGCCTGTCCAAATCAGCATATAGTATATTACCGTGTGTATATACAAATTCAGCATCCACACAGACTCAGGGCTCATCGTCAAATAGTGGGTTTGACTTGAGATCATCTAGTAAAGATTCACCAAATTCAAATAGAAATGTTTCAAACGGATCTCCTTTATATTCAGTGATGTATGCAGGGTCTGGTAACAAAATTACAATCAAGCGGAAAGCAGTGGATGATTCAGATTCAAACTCTTCAACGGAAATAGCACCACAGGAGAATAAAGTAACTCAAGTCAATGATTCATTTTGTGCCTTGAATATTTAAAGGGAATTTCTGTGTTATTGTTTTGTTTTCTTTTCCAGTGTAATCTAGTAGGATTTAAGAAACCTTCAAGTCGATCTAGAAGTTCCGCTGGCAATAAAAGAAAAGGCTGTAGGTGTGGGAATGCCACAGCCACACCAGGGAAACTCACTTGTTGTGGTCAGAGATGTCCGTGCTATGTAGAAAGTAAACCTTGTACAGAATGCAAATGTAAAGGCTGTAGAAACCCACATAGGCCAGATGGAATGAAGGTACTGTATGAAATAGTAGCTCAATAAATTTATGTTTAGGTAACCAAAGTCCAAAATATCCATATTCTGTCTTTAACCTACAATGCTTTAACGTACTCTATATCAGTAGAGAAGATTTGAAAGTCACTTAAAGTGTCAAGTGATATTTAACTCTGTAAATCCTCTTCTTGATAGTGATAAAATCGGAGTCCAACCTATCAGCGGAAACTTTAAACTAAATCAAAAACTAAATGTGTTCCTATAAGCATAATTAAAAAGAAATATCTGTAGTGATAGCCAATTAAAAAGTCAACCACACATAAAGTACCTACAATAAAAGAGTAATCTCATATCTCAGCTTATGTTTCCAGCAATTCTAAAGTATATAAAAATTATGATTATCAATGCAGTTTAGTAATGCTTTGATAGCAGATTTTAGCATGCAACACTTATTCAACAAGTGAATGAAATCTTTACTGTATTAAGGAAACATAAACAACTTTATTATGATTGATGTTTTAATTTGTTTTATTTTCTAAATTTATATGTATAGAAACCCTTTAAGTTTACCATCATTATTAATATTAAGTCTTTAGAGCTGATGCTCTAAAGACTTAATATTAATAATGAGTTTGTGAGTTAATGAACTTTGTGATCAAAGTGCATCACTCTGCACACCAATCACAAATCTGTATAAGATGGTATATATATCTGCCAGGTTCATGCTTACCGTTTTCGATTTTTCTCATCTTGTCTGCAAACCCGCACTTGGAGAGTATGGCAGCCTAGCTTAACCCTTTTATACTGAGAGGAGACCCATGTCCAACAGTGGAATGATCAAAAGGGCCATAAAAAGATCTGGACTCGTATCTCTAATTCCCTAAGGGGTAGGCAGTAGATTGAGAATACTGCTGTTTTACCAGTTATGTTTATAGCTCTTTATAGCTAATTATTACCTCTTAATACCTTTGTATAGATTTATAAAACAAAACTGATTCATTTCAAAAATAAAATGTATTCAATTGGAATAATTTCAGGTCAGACCACACATACCCCAGCTGGATAATATACAGATAACAATAAATTCTAATCCAGATAGTTCTCCCTCGTGTTCTGGTTCTCTAGACAGTATCGACTGTGACTCAATCGCCATGGAAGAAGCCCTTAGTTATACTACTGCTGATCTCAAACCCTCAAATATCAAAGGTATGTTAACATTTTTCGACATATTTAACCATTCGTAGCAGAGCTGTAAAATTAGAAACGCCATTGCTTTATATTAGACATTGTAGTGCTTAACATATAGTGTATATCTAATACCAAAGATAACAAAATTGCTGGTTGCTGGAACACAGACTTAGTTTTCCTATAAATGTTAAAAAATAATTTGTTTGAATATGATTTATGCTGTGCATATGAAAGAAATAACTAATTACATGTGTACATAAAGTTCTGTTAATAAAATGATGGCCAGAATTTCCAGTAAGTCGCAAAAATGATACTTTTATAATACTACACTCACATCACCTATTCCATGGGACTTAAATGTAACTGGTGAAACATGGGAGTGTACTACCCTCCTATGCCTACCCCTTCGGGGATTACAGGCGTGATGTTACGTTATGTTCTTATATAACATTTTAGTCTGTAAAAAATATTAACCCAAAAAATTCATATAAATGAAGTTTAACTATAATATAATAAAAATGAATGACGATACCTCATTAAAACTGTCAATATTTTAGTTTTCAATGTCAGTATACAATGATACATGAAAATAACTATAAACTAATACTAATAACGATATATGAAAATTTTTAGAAAGTAGAATAGCTAAGAACATTTCTGCTCTATAAGACTGTTTTTATTGAAACTTGAATTTCAAAGGATAAACTTTTTTTTTTTCATTTTATTTCATTAAAGTTTTTCACCCCATAAAAAAGTAGTTGTTGCCATTTAGTAGACTAGCCTGATATGTAGTTTAGTAGATTAGTGGCTATATATGTTTAATGGAACATCTAATAACTACTAACATATAGTAAACATATGAACTTTGTGTTTGTTGTAGGAGTTATAAAAACACATATAATACGGAAATATTGATATCACTGTTATACATTCCAGTATATACAAGTCAATTACAAGATGTATCACCATCATTGCCAGCTACTATCCTAATGGACGAGGAAATACCAGTCTCACCAGACGATGACACAAGCTCACCACAAGATTATGCGGTGTGTTCTCCCAGAGATGCCAATGATCATGATATTGAATCTCCACACTCTGAATGCACACAAGATTTAACGAGCGACATTGAAGTGGATGTATGACATTCGGTCATTGTCGCCATTAACTAGTAGATCACTGTGAACATGCTCGGCAATACACCTCAAGACTTTGTCTCTAAACATTTATCAGAATGGTGGTGTTGCTAGTCACATGTGAATTGGTTTTCTAGTATTTTAAGAGATATGTAATATATTGTAACTTAATTAGATTTTTGCAAGTTAATCATAATATATAATTTCAGTTCTGTTGAAACCTACAATGCCTTTTGAAATAATATGTGTGGATGGATGTATTGTTATAGAATTTTATAATATGATGTATTAATGTTATTTGTAATTGGGTAACAGGAATATTTTTTACATGAAAAAAGTATATGATCACGTATTATAATAATTATGAATCCATTTAAAAAATATATATTTTAATTTCATTGTAAGCCATACACAGCAAATAAATTGTGTTGTATGTATGTAATATTCTTCCAAAACTGCAAATGCAGGATAATATGGTTGAACAATATTTTAAGTACTTAGCCAAAAATACAATACTTGCTTGTATTGAAAAGTATAAAAGCGACAAATATTATTTTTAGTATTTACTCCTTTGTGCAATTGATGTATATTTAAATTAGAGTTATCGATATTTCATTTGACTCTTAGATCACCGGAACACGTTGGAATTCAATCATAAAAAAATGAAAAGATATGAATTAAAAAAAACAAAATGAAGTTAACTTTGAAATCATTTTTATTCAATATATACAAATGAAATGTTTTTATTATTTCCAACGCTAGATACAAATATCCTTCATATCTTGAACATATAAAATTAATCCATTGAAACAATTTAATGCAATTAAAACTAATTATTAATCAAACTCAAGTTGTTTGCCGTCAACCACACTATAGATGTGTTGAAATATGTGACTGGTGGTGTAAGACCTCAATTATTTTGTACATATGTAATTAGGCCGTCGAACTTCCGTTATTATGTTAGTGTTAGTGACGACTAGTGATCAGACAATATGATAGTAATGAAGAATAAATTTTTTTTCATACATACATCAAATTTGTCGGACATCCAAATATAGTTTTATATAGAAATTATTCTAATTAACAATGGATACCAAGAACATATATATGTGTATATCTATTTTGTAACGGTTGTTCTTAAACTGGTTTTATTTTATGAATGGATTATAGAATTTTGAAATTTAAATGAAAAAGAAAACAGCGATAATTTGTAGATAGAAATTAACAATATGTAAGAGAAAACAATTTTCAGTTGAGTATCACAGATATAGTTTAAGTGAAATCACCACAATAAAATATTTTTCGTCTCCGTTAATTTATGTAATGATTTATTGAAGACATTCTAAATTGTATGTATTTTCGAAACCGTGTTAGCGTACCTTGACATGGTAGTAGGACCAACGTATACTCGCCTGAACAAGGATTTGAGAATAAGGAACGTAATGTATGGATATAAAATGGTGTAATACATATATGTAATTTAAAATCGAAATTATTTATTTCAAAATTATGTTAACGGACTAAACCATTAAAACTGTCAAATAAATTTTAATCGGCTCTTTGTATATATAGAGAATAATGAATTTATTTTTTAACGGCATGGTGGTAGAGGAATGAAACAAGAATAGTCTATTAGAAGGAACAATGTATTCAGAAAGTCTGCGACTTTATCTCTTGGGACTTTTTAAGCCAAAGTTTCTTATAATTAATGTAAGATTTTATTAGAACTGGTCCAATTGGAAAACACTTTAAGACTATGACCATTTCCAAAATTACTCATAACTTAGTCACAAATTTGAAAACTATTTTATAACATGTCTTAACTTTTGTATCCTAAACCATAAATGAAATTACATTTAATTTTAATAAAACTGAAAATGTATTTATAAATATGTCTTTACATATCTTGTAGCAGCCAGTTAGCAGTCCATTTTTAATTTGTAAGAAAAAGTGGATTCAGTCTGTTAAATTGTTTCCTTTCTACTTTATGGGAAAGGGTATATAATATATGTCTATGACTTACTATATGTTCATGGGAAAACACTTTAGAATAATAAATTTTCAATGTCGATTTTTGATCTCAGATTCATAGAAATTCTGTCCCCAAATCTGATTATTTAATTTAAAACACAGTGTATTAAAACATGGGTAAGTTCTATGCGAGTTGAATCCGAATGTTTTAGAAGATCTGTCTTAATTTAATCAGTCTGCCACCTTGCCTTTTTAATTGATCTCGCCGATACACATTTTATGAAACGTTATGTACATTCAATAAATATGAAAAATAAAATATAGAAAATAAGTAAAGGTGCTCAGAATCATACTTTTACTCGACACTTAACTGTATAGTCAAAATAGGTAAAACGATATATTACGATTTAAAAAATGAAACGAAACTTTAAACTGATTTAAGGAATTTGCTAGACTTACCAATAATTAATTTAATGTGAAATAAATAGGTATTTATTATATCTCCGTTTATTATGTGAGCAAGTAAACATAAAATTGAAATTGAAAATCAAAACAAATACTAATTGATATTTAAAATTACGTATTTTAAATTATTGAGGCAAATTGTTGGTCTATACAAGTATACCCAATGCACTGGTATTACCTCATTATAAAGTTTAATCTTCTGAGAGAGGTGAACGCCACCTCTTAAATATATCCAATTAATGAATTTCCAATTAATCGCGCTCGTGTCGATTCAATTACTGATTTTCCAATTCGTGCGTTACTCATTGAGTACGTTAATGAATTTTACTTTCCATGTTTTGAAAATTGTTGCCTATGAAATTTCTGGTATTATTATTGTCTGTCACACGAAACTTTTTTTTTATAATTACAAGTGTATCTGTGATAATAGCGTCACTGATTATTTCAAAATGTCGTGTATAGCCCGTTTTTTTTTTGTTCAATATTTAATGTGAAATGTTAAGCATAGGCTAACAAATCGCACTAAAGTACAAATAAAGTTATATAGGATTCTTACCTCGTATTGTAAAAATGATTCTTTGCTTTACCGTTACTGTCTTATTGTGAATGAAATAAATCAAAATATTTTTGTTATACAAAGACTTTTATTACCAACACTGAACAATCTAATTTCATCTAATATCATCAATTTACACTGTAATTAAAGTTTATTTTTCATACAGTCTGTGGTTTATTATTTTCGCC
>DWFV01001286.1:0-11536 GCA_018246775.1 Parelbella machaon machaon
ATTGTAACAAATATTGCAGGGGACTACCCGCAGCCACGATATTTACTAACAAGTTGACGTGCACGTGCAGTACAATATGAATCATGTAAAAATGTACCTACACAGCATAGCATGCTATATTTTGTTTTGCAATTAGTTGACGGCTTGCTGGTACAATCCGCAGAACGAACTACATACAATCTTGTGAAATAGAATTACAAATGTTTTAGGTGATCTCTTAACTAATAAAATGTCAATGTAGTGTTAACTAATAATAAGTCAAGGTACGTAAGTGGTGTAGATTGTAGGAAACTTTCCAGCGATTTTGTATGTATATGTTCGTTATATAACTTTATCCATTGGTTCAAGACATTTTAAATTGTTTTTAAATGTAATGAAAGCACAACCGATCTTTAATATACTTAATCCTTCCTTATTGTTGGATGTACATAAAATAAATAAAAAAGCGAAGACGTGTATTAAAATATAAGTAATCATTTCAGTTATGTATACAATCCATTTTTGAATAAAAAAATTAAATAAACATCTTAAAAATGTCTATATTTACGCAGTAAATAAGAAAAGTGATAAACAAGGAAATTTTCCATAAAACATTGTTTCAGGTCTATGTACATAGGTATATAAAACATTTATTACAATGTTTGTTACCTCGCGGTGCAACTTAATCCGTTGATTAAGTGAATTATTTTATAACATGATTATTATACAGAGAAGATATTCTTCAAGCTAATAAAAAACCTACGATAATTTTATTTTGTTAGCCCGCTGTATCAACGTGCCATTGTTTTACAAACGATTAGCGCCTGACTTTCGAGTACAAGAATCGTTCCTAGTCCCAGAGTGGTTTACCATAAAAATAAGTAAAGTAACAAGGAGGAAAATTCCTTACTTCCAAGGAAAACCTATTTTGTCCCGTATGTTAACAATCAGTAACTTGTAAGTGGATTTTACGGGTTGCGTCAGGAGACAGGGAAAACAGGATGATACTCAAATTAAGAAACTTGGTGTGTCACCAATAGTGCAGAGTTATGTCCTGTGGTGATGTCAGTGATGTGATCTCGTTTATATGAACCTTGGATGGTACAGTAAAAAATTTCAAAGGATTTTAGCGTAAGATAACTTTGTGTTCATAATTTTTTTTACGTTAATTTTTGTTTATCTAAATTTGTCTCTTCGTTTGGTCACCGGGTTTATGCAAAATCTTACAATTTATATTTCTTTAGTTTAGTTACTGTACTGACCCGTAGGTCCACTGTTTAGTGAAGTTGACATGTGAGCTGCAGGCCGGGGTTTCCTTTCACACCTAGGACAAATATTTGTGGTATGATCACGAGTATTTGTTCTGTATATAGGTTAAAAAATATCCATATAAGTACTATCATGATTACTATTATGTCACGTATGGAAATATCTCGAAATATTTTTTTTTTTAATTGGTGAAACGTGTGAATGAACTACTCTATTCTGCCTAACCCTTCGGTGATTACACAAGTAATTTTACGTTAATATTTTTTTTTTTTTAATGCACAGCCTATCCACCTATTAAACTGGTTGGTTCTTGCATCGGTTCGGCTATCTGCACGAGATCGTTTCGTGCAGTAAAATAAAAGAGCTCCGTGTGTTATCTATCGGTTATTGTATGCTGTTTGTTTTATTCCATGGAAACTTTAGTGTGCAATAAATATTTGTGAATTGTTTTGTATTATTAAATTTCCTTATTCGTTCAGCAAAACGTACAAGACTTATATTTCGTTTTAGTTTAATGAGTAAAACTTGCTATATTTAGTTTCTGTACATGCGGTTGACCCTATAGGCCACCCCAGCATTCCGTTATGCTCTTGCTTCTAGTATCCGATGAAAAATTTTAGAGTTAATTAAGGAATAAGAACGCCTTAATCAAAATTTTTATATAAACTATATTCGATATTTCGGGGTGGACGCACTAATTTCCCAATTTACAAAACTAGGAATTTTACACAGTAGAGTACTAACAGTTGTCATAGCAGGAATATATTTCATTTTACAATAATTGTATTGGAAAAATGATTATTTGTTAGTGATGTTGTGCGGATGTATGTGGACTGTGGAAGTATTTATGTATATGTTCTTATAAAATGGGACAGTGGATGTTTTATATACATTACTTTTATATATTTTACTTTATTACTTTACTTATGACTGCATTTTTAAGTAATCTATATTTTTTTAGATAATTATACTTTACATTTCATGAAAACGATATACATACAAAATACAAATCTTCCCTACATAATACTCTGGTTTATTCTAAGATTTGTTTCAATTAAACTTCGAAAGGAGCATATAGTTTATTCGAAATTTTGCTAAAAATTTGTACTTAATTAATCAATATTTCATATAATAGATTACGGAAATTCTTTGATTTCCTAATCGACAATTAAATTAACACCCTACGTTCTAGGGTATTCATTATGCCATATCTCATTTATTACTACTTTAATGAAATTTATTTCGTAAATTTATTACATAGACCATTCTGAAGATCATTTTAATGTGTACAGTATCGTGGATAATTTCGATCACGAATTTATAAAAATTGGCGAAGAACTCTCACTTGGACTTATTTCCTTCACTGAAGTGACTAGAAAAGGCGACAAATTTTTCCTCTAAGTATTTGTTGACAATATCGTACGCTTTTACCTCTTTAAATAGATACTTTTTTCTTTTAATCATACAAAAAATATTTCTAAGTTTTAAAAGAATTCGTTATTAACACCAACAACAATAAAACGATCAATAAATCTCTATCATTCTGAGAACTTTAATATTAGAACGATAAAAGGTTCGACGATGATGATAAAGGAGCTCTACTGAACAAATCACATCGTTAAGTTGTAAAAAATGTTGTTCTGTAAGCTTAGTACAAAGATACAGACTGTCTGTGTTACGCAGAATATATTATTAACGAAGTAAAAGTTTTTGCACAATTGTAATTTTTATAGAATTGTCTCAAATACAAACATAACAGCAAATTGTTAACGAGTAATAATTTTACAAACAAATATGAACATGTCAATAGATTTTAAATTTTATTATAGAATAACAATCAACATATCAGAATTTTCAGAGAGTTGGAATGTATATTAGGCGATGATACGTAGGTAGCAAAGCGGCTGCGATTTCGATGAAAAATGCTATGTATTTATTCTAACTTAAATATACCTCAATTGCACAGATGCCATGGAACTGTTTAGTTGTAACAATTATTTTTTAAATATTGTTACCAGTTATGAAAAGCTATTTTTCTTAATAGAATTCTCTGTACCTGTCTGTAGGAATGTGCTTTATTTGCCCAATTAAAAGTTAGCAACATAATCAGTAACCTTTCCATTGTTATAATTCCAATCACAAGCGATACTATGACGTAATATCAGCAAATTCATTTGCAATTACACGGCCGCTTTTCAATAGTCAATTACCGGTAATATTCTCTCCATGAAACATTTGAAGGACAAAGAAATTATGTTTTTCTGCAAAACTACAAGGAAAAACTGATACTAATGTACGTTTATTTATATAATGGTTGCATAAAACGTGTAGCTATGTAAACATTACGTAATTCTTCTTACAAGTAATTCTTGTACGTTTTCTTGAAACATTAAACATTTATTTGTGCTCTATGTAATGAATGTGATGCCATGGTTGTTTTTAAGCTTCTTACCTTGTAGTCGACCAAATCTCTACTCATATTTCCAGCTCCGCGCGATCGTCGGCTGTGGCTGAGATGAAACACTCCGTATCGCAGACAACTGCGCTGTGAGCTGGGAACTTGGCCGGCGCGTCTTTTCAATTCCTTTCCGTCAATAAAATCCTTTATCTGTACCGTACCACAATATCACAATTATCTAAATTGAGACTAGAGAGTTGCCGCAAAGGCCACAACGATATCAATAATAAAGTTAACAGTTATTGTTATATGTTATTATAACACGACTATCGGGTACCTATTCGTTGCTGTGTAAAATAATTAACGTTTATTGCACAATAAAGTAGTTCTGTGGTGAACTTGGTGGTCCTTCGCGTTCCAAATGAGAACGTTATAATGGTAACTGACAGATCTGCACGCGACCGACACCTTGGCACAGGCAGGCGTTATATTTGGATGACTACCAAATAGTCATCAGTTGATGCGTGGAGAGCACTGACAGCTTAGTACTTTAGTGATCTGTTTCCCACTCCTGAGGTCTGGGATTCGGATTCCTTGTGCACTTATAACAATTTGTAAAAAGTTTAAGTTATATTTCCTTTAATGGTGAATGATTTCAAAATGTTGAGAGACCAGGGATGTTTTACATAAGGCTCTTTATGATGCGAACATTTTGACTTCCCCCACTTGACCAATGTAAGTTACCTACATTTTTAACATTCGTTACTTTGAAAAAAGACCGAGTTGAAAGATGCAAGGGACGTTAAACGATCTTTAACGCAAAGTTCTCGTCTTAACAACCTCTAGTTTGGCAATTATATAGGCACTGAATGTTCCATAAGTTACAGTAATCACTTAAAATTGTTTGAAATGGAAACTATTTCCACATTCCTTTTATAATTATGTTCATGTTGAAAAACATACTCGTGAATAAGCTTGGATTCGAAGTTGTATTGACCAGTTCGGAGGCGACCTTCACGCTTTATAAGTCAACGCGGCACGTGTGCTAATAGGTAAGGCGGTTGTAGATTTTTTCCTGTCCGGCTGTTTTATTTATTTCCTCATTTATTATGCATTTTATGTGTATGTTTACTATGTATAAATTTAATTATACGCTAGATTGAGGATTCGTGTTACATTCTATGTGCACATGCATATTGAACTGTAATCATTGTTTGCATTTTGTTAATAAATAAACGTAATAATCAAGAAAATCTTGACTCAATACATTTATTGAACACAAAAAAGGAAAGCTTATTATCTTATTCACCAATGACAGAGTTAATTATATTATTCGCAAGTAAATTATATATTTTTTTGTAACAGGACAACTTAAAATAGATTTTGCTTTAGGAACTAAATTAAAATCATTATATATAATGATTAAGCGTGGTTTTAAATACGGCAAGGTGAAGAACGGTAGGTGAGTCAATATTATAAGCAAATGTTATATCGAATAGATTTAGATGAACCGCAGTCCAAAGAGCACACGTGTATAACCTTTTGGTTTCAAATGTCACATTAAGCAGAAAAACTCCTTAAGCATTCCGACAGTGTGCTTCACATGAATAAATTAAGTAACGTGATAGCCAAAAGTATTATCCATCTGCACAGAATTATTGTATCTTGCTTGCTTCGTTGGTCTAATGGTTGCAAACGCAAATTCTGATCAAGAGGTCTTCGGTTCGATTCCTGGATTGAGCATCTATTATTGGGTTTTTCTAACTTGAAATTACCAGTTGTAGCACGAAATCTAGATTTGTGCATCTATCACTACTTTATACATGGGATGTATAACTGGTAAAATAAGGGAATGCACCCTCCCCTACTATAGATATGCATAGATATACTTAATGTACATGTGTATTTAGGAATTTTGAAGCAATTAAAATATAAAATATAATAAATTTATAATCTGCCATATACCGTACTTATTTTAGCAGTTAAATTGATGTTCAACTAATGGAAAACGCGGGGACAAGGAAAACGTAACTCTATATTTAACTATTCATTGTTTTAAACTGCAGAGCCGATTATGACTATACAATTTCTTAAATAACAGTGACATGCAGAATATAGGTACACATTTAACAGTGCGATTAATGTTTTGTGTTGAATTAAATAAAAATAAAAAAATACCTTAATTAGTTGTTACAAATTATGTACACGACCATGAACTTACGGTCTAATCATTGGTTTAAAGACTTTTAATTAGGTTTTTAGAAGAATAAAGGTTTTAAGCTCAGTGAGTAAAAACAATTTTAAAATAAACGGACTTAACCAAAAATTTTGTACAATGTTGTTGGATTATTCACTGCCTTGTTGGTCGACTGGTTGCAAACGCGACTGCCTAGCGAGGGGTCCTGGGTTTGATCCTCGGGTCAGATAATATTGAGTTTTTCTTACTTGAAATTCGTAATAGTAGCCCGAAGTCTGGATTGTTTTCCAGTGTATCTCAATAAAATCGCAGACTATTCCTTTAAGGGACGTATAACGATACTGGTGAAACGTGGAAACATTTTACGCTTCTCTGCCTATGTCTTCAGGGAGATACAGGCGTAATATTACGTTCTTTGTTACTTCGTGGATTAACTAATTCTGGTCTGTCGAACTAATTGATTCATTTAATTTGAAACCACCACATCACCTCATATGAATAATATCTTTATAATACCATTTCTCCGTTTATTGCCCTATATCGTTTTATCGTATATTAATTTTATACAATTTCATGTCTTTCAATGATAAGGATCTATTGATATAAAGGCGATAAATATCAATTATACCTATAACATACTCATTATTACATGAAAATAATTGATCTTGTTGTAAAAGCAATTAAAAATTAGCTGAATAAGATAGTAATTAATGAATATTTTGCATAAATAATCAATTTCGACAGCCTTCTTAGTGGATTGGTTACAAACGCGACTACCAATAGAGGCGTTCGAAAAAGTTCGATTCGCTTGTCGGACAAAGTATTATTGGGTTTTTATAATTTGACATTCCCAGTGGTAGCTCAGAGCCTGGATTTGTGCCGGGTGTATGGCAATCGACTGACCGCCTCTTATTCCATGCGATGAATAATATGATGAGTGAATCATGGGAGTACTACACTCCTCTGCCTACCTCATCGGGGATAAAAGAGCACAATATTATGAGACTTTGAATAAACTGCTTTAAAACTTGTTTGTTGTAATCATAAAAAGCATTACTTTACCATAAGCGCGTTTTTATTTAACTGGTACTTATAAGATATACATATATATGAAAATTGTTATTTAGAATGTTCAGATTCGGTAGGTTTAAATTTTAACGTTAATTATGTAAAAGGCTACAATTTGCATTTGCAACCTATTTTTATATTAAACATTAAATTCCTGTCTATATGAATACCTATATATTTTCCATGTAAACACATTAGAGCTATCAGAGCCATCTATTTTAAAGATGGGTAAACAAGCGTTGATAGCGCCATCTACTTCAAATACTTCAACACTAAAGTTCTTTTTGTCATTGTGTCCATGAATGTGTAATAATGTTGTTATTCGCTGGTAGATGGCACTACTAAACAAGTCTAAACGATTTATTGCCAATTTAAAGCTTAGAAAACCCAAAGTCGAAGAGTGTAGTCAAGCCTGATATTCTTAGTAGAAATTAGTATGTCATTGAATATTTATGGTATGGTAAGCAATATTTCAGCAATATAAGTAATTTGATGTTTAAGAATACCCAGCGAACAGGTTTTGGTAGCATTTTTAAAATTTCCGTAGGCAAACTCATTATTCAATACTTTTTTCGAATTTTGTAGCTGAATTGCTTGCTGATCGTGTCCATCTAGGCCCGACTCAATGCGTTGATCGTGTACATACTGCAGCATCATAGGCGGTGCGAGAAGCCGTTCTCAGCGGTTCCTAGGTCGAATGCCCAGCGGGAGGATTATGGGCAAAAACCCCTCAGGGAAATTTTAAGTCCAGCGGAAGCCTTAAGCAGGCTGATGATAACATTTTGCAATTATGATAATAATTTTTACACGACTCTGAAACCAGCGTGCGTTTATGAAGAGAATGATGAATGTAGAGGAAGCACGTCATGTCTGCAAGGATAGAGATATTTTCCACTCGGTGCTCTCGACCAACCCCGAAAGGAACCTGGCGTGACGGTATAATAAATATTTTTAAATTCTGAATAAAAATTAAAGGCAACACTAAAATGGCTTTAATGAAACACATGCACTTATAATATTACATAGTATAATTACAAATACAATAGAGACGTGATTAATTACCTTTTTCAATACATATGGTTTTGGTAATTTACAGGACAAAACTTCACCAATGTGAAGCGAGGCGCGGGTTACGAACGCAATCAATAACACATTGAACACTAGCATCTGTACAAAACCATAAGAACAGAGATGAAATCATTGGCTCGGATACAGTTAGTGGTTAAACGCGTGGGAAGTTACTCCGTAGGTAGTTAAATTAATTGAGAGTGCGGTGTAAAACGGTTGATAGTTTAATACACGGCTAGCATTCTACGGCCTTGCTCCTTGCTTTGATATACGGCTGGGTTAAACTGTTAAAGGATCATTGGAACTAATTTAAGTACTCTCTGATTTCATGGACAATAAGCTTTATATAACTAAAAGAATATTATTTAGATTGTTTTTAAATTTTCCCCGAAAACGGTAAATAACGCTTTCAAATTGAATTTTATATGCCAATGGCGAATTCTAAAATTATGGAATGTACTAATTATTAAGTGCAGAAATAGTTGAAATGTTTAAGCATTTCATACGAATTCGTGCACGAATTAAGAGAGTGACGATTGTCGCAGAAGTGTGTCACATTTGTACGAGTAAGGATGGGGAATTTGGCATTCTGTGCTCTCTGCGTATCTCGGTAATATAATAATAATATGCACTTAAATTTAGGTTTAAACGTAGAGTTTTTTTTAAAAATTGTATGTAATTGCAGGTGGTAGAGTTCTGTATTCAGTGGTCGTCTGCAGACTCTACATCGCGGCGCCTACGTGTATGCACACAATCGAACACATGAGGCGTTTACAGTAGAGTTCTAAGACCTCAGTCCAGATTAGAATTACAACCAGAGCTAACCGTTATATATATGTACATACATATCAATGCAAGTAAGTATCATCGTCAATCCTTTTATCTTTCCACTGTTGGTCCATAGCTAAGTTAGTTATTTAAAAAAGCTGCTTGGCAGCTCAAGGTCGCCAGGTCCATGTCCCTGAAGGTGCTCTGTTTTGACATGAAACAGAGCTTGGTAGTTGAGTATACCACACTTCGTGTAACAAAATGCGAAACATTCCAAAATAACCTTGATGTAACTATTAACAATGGATTTCAGCAAAGCAACATCTGACTCAAATAAGTCTTCTATAGGTATGAAATCAAAAATATTTTCACAAAATAAATTACAAATTAGGTAAATAAATCTATATGGTAACTTATCAAGAAATGACTACAAGGCAACGAAAGTACTAAAACCATAGAACAAATACAATTGCATGTTTTAAAAAGACTGACGTTGACGTAAACGCTGATTTGTCAAAAAAAGATCAGTTAGACTTTGTTAAATACATGACACAGCCCAGTAGACTTACGTTAAAATATAAAAAGACGAAATCCTGGAGGCTAATTAACGGGCAAGTGTAACGAGCGGCAGGTAGCGGCAGGTAGTGGCTAATAGCCGTAGCGCCCAAGCGTAGCGTACTCGTAGCGCGGCGGGCGGCCGCTCAGTCCGCCGGTAGCTTTCGTTGCGCACGCGCATCCTACCGCGCTCCCTCCCGCGCCGATTATGACGACATGCGTGCGTAATTTTCTTGCTACCGTTGCTTTCAAAATTATTCAATAGCCTGTGAACCGAGTTTACTTCATACCGTTCTAGTCTCCCGAACTTATATTCGAATAGGAAAAATGTTGTGATATATAAAAATAAATAAAAAGACATGAGCAGTGTTTTGTTAGTGTGACGGAGCGCAGGAGTGGGCTCGGCGGCGGCGGCCAGTGGGCACAATGAGTCCACCGGTGAATTGGCACAAATGCCTAGTGTTGTCGCTGGTCGGATTGGCTTTGTCCGCTCGTACAATTGGCTGCGATTACAGTTCCATCACCGAGAAATTTGGAGCGGAAGCCGTGGCTCAATGCAATGAAAAATGCCCGTTCCAGGTCCGTTTTGCGATGCAAATGAACACACAATAATACCTATAACAATAATTTACCTAAGCGAAATTCACAGCTATGAATGAGTTCCACTGGGTTTTTAATGTTTTGGTGTTGTTTCGGTGACATCTATAGGATCTACAGGATAAAAATGTTCCAAAAAATTGTTTCACACTTATAAGGAACCATATTTCATAGCAGTATTATGTAAATAAATGTAAAGGACAAAATAAGATAATTATAACCCAAACTGCCTGAAAATTTATACTTATATTTTTATATAGTTATTTCTTCATAATAATTATACAATAAGCAAATGTATGAAAAACTAAAACATATTGACAAGAAGAAAATCACATTAACTGAAATATTTTTATAAACAGATGTTAAATTTTAAAAAGTATCTAAATTTTGTGAACATTATGTACAACACATAACTAATACAACAGTCACGTAACTCAAAAATGAGCGAAGTAAACATATAGCATTGAAGATACTAATTGCAATAGCTCCATACAAGTATTTATTGCAGACGATCTACAGCCACAATCTCTATTGAATGCGTAATTATTCCATTGTAAATCAATCATGCTGTCGTATCCAATTGACATGTAATCCGTCAATGGGTTACTGAACAACAACGTGCGATGCGCAATGTGCAGTGACGGACGCATTCTGCTCAGCACATCGCGGCGCCGATTACCCAGGTTCAACGCTCATCTAATTGTCGACAATTAGCGAGCCGCTGTGCTCAACAAAACACGCTAAATATAGATGTGTTTCACATTTATCCATTCCGATCGTCTCCAGAGCCAGCCTTGATCCTTGCGTTGTAACTGGGACAATAGGTTTGTCGAAAAAAATACCTAACTCACGCGTACTTATCGAATACCGGCTATTAAATCTGAAATTGAGGGATAATTTTAGGTCACATCACTTTAAATTAGCTTTGTCGCGTTATAACTTTCCATATCGTGACGTGAAAAATTACTCTTCTATTAAGTACTGCTCCTTAAGTTGTGGAAATGTTGAGCACTGTTTTATAGCTGGAAAAAGATGTACGTACTCGTATATGGTTCACCTGAAGTATGACCACCTCAAACGAACCTGAAGCAGTGGTCGTTAAAACAATTTGTGTTTCTGTTTTCGCTATATACATAGTTGTCAGTTCACGCGTACTACACCAGATACGACCATGTCAATCCCTGAAGGAGCAATGTGTCTTTAACCAGCCTTGAATACGCGTAGAACAGCTATTAATTACCATTAACTAATCTCAGAGTATTATGTGCTAACTGGATTAACATTACCAACAGGCCTGTCCCTCCAGCTCTGCTATCAAATAGGTACTAACTAACACTCTTGTTTATAACGAATACATAATTAACTTATAGATACTAACAGTCGTATTTCTCTAGTCCCGTTTGGGATAGATTTCAGTTGTTTCTCGTGACTGTCGCTTGCTCGTTCGCTACTTCCTTCGTTTAAAAAACTGCATTTACCGACGTAGCACCGATGGCAAGAAAATAAATATAATACTCAGATAACTATTAGTCGAGTAGTTGCAAACGCGATTGGTGATCGAGAAGTCCTGGGTTCAATTCCCAGATCGGACACTATAAAAATTTTTTTACTTAGCATTTCTAGTAGTCCGAATGCAG
>DWFV01001287.1:0-11532 GCA_018246775.1 Parelbella machaon machaon
GCAAACTTTTTGTAATGTTTGGAATGCAATTAACTGAAATACAACAAAGACAAGAGTGCGGCTTAGCTAGCTTAGCTCAGTAATATTTCTATATGTTAGTGTTATATCGAATGAATTTCGCGCAACCGAACGCGCCTCGGCGCCGGCAAGCGCGTAGGTGTTGCTGCGCGCGGGAACAATTATGTAAATGTTGTTAAATCGCTGTTCCGTAGTGCGCCGCGGCTTCATGCCGGAAAAACTTTCCTTTTGTTTTTGCCTTCGCGAGGAAGAAAAAGTGGTCACAAGTAGTTAAGTTATCGCGGCGTAGATAAGTCGGACTCGCTCGCAGATTGTTATAAGAAAAACTTCTTAATTGTGTAACTTACTTGCTACTTAATGTTTGAGTCCGTCCTTCATTAACGTGATAACAATGAGATCGCTTCAAATATTCTACAAAGTAGTAATATCTTTGAAATCGTTAGATCCTTACATCTAATTGCATAATTATATTTAATTGGATTAAGTATCAGATTAAGGTTAAAGTATTATAGAGCACGCGTATCGTGAACTGTTCATGACTGACTCCGAAGGTTCACGTGAGGGCGTCCTCGGCTGATCTCGGTTTTTGCTTTTCTTTTATGTATAAGTTATCCGAGAATGCTAATATTTTACTCATAGAATTCCCGAGCTTAAGTGTAAATGGACATTGGCTATACGGCGATAGGTTCACGCGGCCCATAATCAAAATAATAATAACAATAAATATCTTCGGAAATCTACACGCGCGGCCGTCTTATGTCACAGGACGCAAAACCTGTGGTGTGGTGACCGAAATGCTAATAAAATGCGTATAATGTTACATTCTAGTTACAAATTAGTTAGTTACACCCAAGTTTTTGGCCTAAGCAGACTAAAAATGCTAGAACTTAACACACAAATAATTGTTCTGCGTAGTAATGGAAACCATGACCAGAGACTCCGCAGTTAGATTTACTAACAACAAGCTTACAACCAGACCAATGGATCAATTAAATAGAAAAGCGGAATATCGGTGTATTCTGAAAAGACTGGATTTGTCTGAGTATGGCAAGCCAAAAGAAACCAATTTTGGCAGCGGACCTTCAAAGGCTGATCTATGGAGAGAGAATTTTATAATTGTGCAAAATTCTAAGCAGAAAAACCAACGAAACTTACTTTCCGAGCATAAGGAAAAACAGCACACGCGGAAATTCTCGCTAAAAGGTTTATTTTCATTAAAACATAAAAGATGTCTAAAGGGAATGTTGTTTCTATTTGAACAAATGATTTTCCAGGCCACTTGACTTTAGCGGTGCAAAGCTCATTCTGCCCATTCACTCCACTTACTGCTGGCTCCCGCACGCCACGACAGCTATAAGCGGACTGGGATGGCTATTTTACTTCTTGAAAAATGCTGCTTTATTTTAGGCGACACCAAGGAAGAATGTCAATTGCAACTTCCAAGAGAGAGCTCTGACGAACTGCTCGGGATGACGCCATCAGTGCATTTTACACGCACTGCACGTTGCAACTGATGGATGCGAAAGCTCTTACAATGATTGGTATTTTTACTGTCAGTAATATTATTACATCACGCCAGGTCTCTGCCAAATATCGCCATCCTTACAGAAGTGACTTTAGTTTTAATTAAACAATATTATCTATGAGTTACTGAATGAATGACCCAAGATATATTCTAAAGGTCAAGTTGTCGCGATCAAACAGGTTCCGTACACTCCTACTTCGTAATAACATCAATCTGTAATGTGCAGTACTCAACCGCGACCACGGCATGTACGGGTACTTAACATACTCGATACTAATGACGAGTATTCACGGAATACCTGTTCATTGTAATAACTGCAATTGTTAAAATTGTTATAATGAGCTGTACGAAGCGGAATAAACAATTGTCCTAATTAAAAAGCACATGTCAACATCGACAAGCGCTTTGTGCGCCAATAAGGGATAATTAAATATGAATTCGAAACAAGTCGCTCGAGTGGGGCGTTCCCGAGGGATGAATAAGGCCATGCTCATAAGGTCGGTGAAATTGGTCCAGCCGATACAAGAATCGTAATAATAATAATAATTACTAAACACATATTACATTTGAGAGAAATCGCTTACACGACGGAGCTGCTGTGTTGTTTTGTCGATGTCGATATCGATCTGTATTTGAACTGTTGCTAATTGAACGGCCTCGAGGTGAAGCGTGATTCTGTGAACGTGGCCTTACTCCCCGACGAGGCTGCGGCTTCAACGGTAAGAATACAAACGCTCGGGAATATTGCTATGTTAATATTTAATACACGTTATTGAGATAGCGATTGTAACGGCAAATTGATTTCGAAATACAGTAGCTGTCCGTAAATACTTATTATGTTATATAACGTTATTATCAAGGACAAATAAAAATAAGGGTATTGTTCAAAACCTGCTTAAAATATTATATCAAGACCCAACCCGTGTGTCCTGGAGCCCTTCGTCCTTCGTGCATTTTGATGATATGACGAATTGATGCTTTTTTAACACTTTGTAGATACAAAGATTGCATACCACATATTTATATTTTGTACACTATGTATAATTGCAAACGGACGGTTAGTATTACAAATGTAGGATTCGATCGTTAAATCATGCTGTCAGTAATCACTGGTTTCTGCATTTACACATGAAAATAGTTATCGTTACAACCATAGGTGTCACCTGAATTTTCTCTAAACATGTTGGTATTATACATTTTTATATTATAGGTATAT
Source organism: Parelbella machaon machaon (assembly GCA_018246775.1). NCBI lineage: Eukaryota > Metazoa > Arthropoda > Insecta > Lepidoptera > Hesperiidae > Parelbella > Parelbella machaon. The sequence continues at coordinate 2,760 of DWFV01001287.1, forward strand.
GTAAGTACCAAAGAGAAGTATTCGCACGCTCCAAGTGCTCAAATAACTTATCTCTAACTCATTTTCATTTTTTATAGGTACGAGAGCAACATAAACTACGGACGGATCCTTATTAAAGTATAAGAACTGGAGAAGAACAATAAAGTCGTGAAATATTTCTCGCGCGATTATTTATATAGCCCATATAAATGACGGAGTTTGCTCAGGTAGGTGCAGTGGCGTTGGGGCGCGGTTCAGTGGAGCAGGCAAAGATGGCGTTGAACTGCGTTTGATCATGAGCGAGGCGATATTAAAGTGTTATTTCGTACCTATCTAAGGTAGTTGTACGAGTATAATTCTTAAGTTAGTGAAAAGTATTTTGAACAAAAATTATGAAGTACTTAGAGCCATTGTTACTTAAAGATGAGGGAAGAAAATAATTCGTTAGATTGCTGCGGTAGCATATCATATTGGTTACTATTATTAAATAACATAACGTAACATCACGTCTGTAATATCCGAAGGGGTAGGCAAAGGAGTGTAGTACACTCCCACGTTTTAACAGTTACGTTGACGTCCCGTGGTGAGCCTATCGCCATACTCCGGGCACAGATCCAGACTCCGAGTCACATAAATTTTATTACAAATTTGAAAAACATACATGGAACAGCAAATAAGTGTTGCTCTTACATTTAATTACAAATTCCGTGGCGCGGCTTTTTCCTCAGGTATTTTAATTACGCCCCTGGAGTGAGAGATAATTGAAGAAAATAGCTTCTAATGCTCAGAACGTGGGGGCAAATGTGGCTCTAACCCATTTGCTGTTATTGCCCGGGTAATCTATAGATAGACGCCACTTTATTGTCTCTTAGCAATGTCTTCAAGCCGAGTGGAGAGCACTTCCACGATCCACCTGTTAAATGCTGCGACCCACTGAGTAAAAGGGGGGGACGTATTGCCATATACCGACCACAAATTCAGACTCCGAGCTGCTACTAGAAATTTTAAGTAAGAAAAATCAAACGGTACCCAGGAATCGAACCCATCACCTCCCGATCACGTCGCTTTTGAAGCCACTCGACCAATGAGGCGGTCCGTTAGCATTAATGAGTCATTATATTGATTGTGAAGTTTGTGGAAAACTTCGTATACTTCAAAATATAATTGAGCAGATTACATTCAATCGTGATGTTACGTATATAATTGTACTTAGGTAATTACAATTGGTTAAGTAACTTTTACAAGTCAATTTACAAAGTCGCTAAAAATTGCCAAGTGCGATAATAATTTTGGTACCTAGGATTTAAAAAACTAAGTATCTGTGTTTACAGAAATATATAGATACTATTTGGATTTTATAAGGTCTAAGATACTGTTATGAGGCTAAACAGGATACGTAAAATAATATCCTTAGCAATGTGAAGTTAAATAGTGGATATAAACTAAAGTACGAATGTCCCGTTGTAATAATAGCAACACTTCGTCCCCGCCGCGCGGCCACAGCACGTTGCGTATTAGCCAGTGGCATTGTTGGGTAACATTAGTAGGGTAAATATTGCTTTAGCGGTTATTTTGGATTAGTCTCAATTCGCTTATGTTTGCCTTACATGTTTGCTCATGCTCGTGACCACTCAGGCGGGTACGAGGATAATGGAGCAAAATTATGTAGATTTAGGGAAGGCTTCGTTACTGATGAACCTTTTCGGTGTATATTCTTCATAGGCTTGTTGGAGCAACACGAAATGGATGTATGTACAAATATGATATAGCATAAGTCAGATACCTAATTGATGGGCCACATCTCATTAAACGGGCTACTGATTTTATCAATAACACAAATGTAATGAAGCACTGGGAATGGTTAAAGGAATATGAATTGTGAGAAGACAGCCAGGACTGGGGAGCATGAGCTAGCTGTACTTGTGAGATAGTGGCCGATGTAGTGTCACAGCGAATACCGTAAGAATTTCGAGTATCGCGTTGAGTATCACGTTAATGCTGCGTCAACGATATCACGTGTCAATGTGTAGGCCGCCTGCCTCACGTGCAGTTCTCGTTCGCAATGGACCGCTTCGACACCAGTTCGGTTATAACAGAGATGTCATTTTGATGTGTTAGCGAAGGGGTTAGATCCCAAGTCAGCATTGCATCATTCATGCGACCTCTATAATAACCATATATGTGTTCCTGTCACGAAAATCGCTTTATTTTGACGTATTCCTCTAAATAAACCAGGTTATGTGAAATGTTATATTAGACTACTATTGTAAGAGTCGTTGGGCGTCCCAACGGTAAGAAATTTATCAAATAATCCAAAAGCAATACTTCGAAGAACAATGATTATTTTAAAAATGGAATAATATTTTAAGCCCAATTAATAAAAGCAAATCGTCTTTAGGAATTTATAAAAGTGTAGACAGAAAAGCCTTATATATAAAGAAACTATATATTTTTTTAATCCACGTTTGGGTTTTCCGTATGTAATAATCATTAATTATTTCAAACACATACGGAAGCAGTTAAATTTGTTTGAAAAGTAAGGTTTTCTTCTAACATGTACGGCTGAGTTACTTTTCAGATTAAAGGAAGTTAGAAAATGGAAGTAAAGTATTTGAATCGGAAAGTTCTCGAAGTCGGTGTTGCGGTTAGAAGCTTCGAGAAGTTGGGAGTTAAGGAGATGGACGCGGCGGCCGCGCGATGGCGCACGCTGCTAATTAAATGACGTAGTGTTCAATTTGAGAAGTGCTATTGGAACTGGGTGGCTGTTCGTGTTTTCATCGGATTCACTTTGTCATTACATTTCAGGGGTTTTTAGAGCTATCTTTCATGTTTACGTCCTCCTAGACAGATAGTCCTGCTATGTGTTAAGATCTTGCAACGTATATAAATTTAACTTAACGCTTAAATTAACCAAAACCAAATTTAATATGAAGTAGTTGATTGGGACTGAACGGCAATTTTACTTACATACATGCGGCATTCAACGCTCTGTCAGGATTTATCTTTGTTTAGTCTGGTAATCTTATTCAGATAAGTTTTGGTTGGAACATCGGAAGTTCCGAAGACGCCCATTTATGAGAGTGGCGAAGGTTACAGTAATTAACCGCTGTAGTATTCAATGAGGGAGCAGCCATTACAGCTCAGTGGCAATTTTCCCTGTGTCGAGTAGGTCCCGCCGTGCGGTCTCATGTTCGTTTGAGTTTCTCATCCGAATTTATCTAGCTCACTACGTTTAAATTAAATTACCCTTGTTTTGTTATTAACTCTAACACCTCTAGAAACTACATTTAAGTGAGTGGAAAATACATTGTCTTAATTTTCATCAAATGACACAACAGACAACTGAATATGATTTAATATAATAAAATAATAAAACATCATGTAATATTTACCATGTGGCATATTGATCATTATAATTATTTACCGAGAACAAGATCCTAGATTCGAATCCCGGGATTTCATAATAAGTAACACATTTAAAAGGCTCACCACCTATTCCACGGGATGTAAAACTAACTGGTGAAACGTGTGAGTGTACTACACCCCTCTGCCTACTCCTTCGGGGATTATAGGCGTGATGTTACGTTTTTTGTACACAACACCTCCGATACCGAGAATCTCAGTGTAGGGTTGTGCGCTGTTATTGTTATTCCTGATAAATTTATATGACGGGGGTCGGGCGAGGAAAACATTAGAAGTCTCACAAGATGGGAAAAAGAAACATAAATAGTAGCAACGTTTATGTATTTGTCTTATAATATGAGTATCTTGATAATCATATTTTTTCTCTCTTTACAACGAAATTATTGCTATAAATTAGAAGAGGCTAATTGTAAATACGTGTGCAAGTAGATAACATTATCGACATGTTATTCTCGTTAAGATCTGAGTAAAATAGAATAAATTCAATCTGTAAAATTGATGTAGTTGACATTATAGTAGATTCATGGGGGATAATTTACGGTAATCCATGTTGCAAAATGTATTACATTTGTACCTTAATAAATCTTACATATACAATGCTACCTATGTGTCCACTGTGTGTCGCAGACGAAACTTATACTGTAAGGTAATAAAAAGAATATGATCTGTGTACATATAATGTGTACTATCAGGTGTTGCGCGGTCGGCAGAGCGTCACTAGGACACGATTGGAATGCCAGATCGCAACTCACTGGTGCTATCATTTAAGTGTCTGCCTTTTACATCTTTCCTAACATCTTTTAATATGTTACGGACTCATTTTTCTGCGATCGTTTATAGACCCGACACCGATTGACGCGACTCTCTCCAGCCACTTTGTACACCATTTATGCTAACACATTTAATAATGCTTAGGAAAATTTTTGTGCTCTTATAATGGAATATATTTAAGTAAGTCTTTATTATAATTTTATCACCACCTTAGATCTCCAGCGAGGCAGATAATGAAGTTTAGGAACTTGAAATTAGTTGGATGATAATCGCGAGCGGCGCGCGCCCGCGCCGGCCGCGCCTCACAGTTGTGTTTAGTTACGTACTCGTACATGACAAGAAATAATATTTTTCTTTAAACACTTGTCAACTGTATTAATTCGGAAATCGCATGAGGGCGTATGTGTGTTGGGCAAGTGGTTGCAAGCTCAACTGCTGATCGAAAGGTCCTGGGTTCGATTTCCGTGTCGGGTAATATTGGATATTTTCTAATTTAGATTTCCTAGTAGTGTCTCGGAATCTAGATCTGTGCTTGATATATGGCAATAGACACGCCACCTATTCCATGGGACGTAAACAACTGGTGTAACTTGAGAGCGTACTAAAGTCCTCTGCCTGCCTCTTCGGGGATTACAGAAGTGATTTTAAGTCATTTTGTATTTTCTAAACTATGTTTCTGAAGTGTAAACGAACAAACAGCAGTGTCAAGAAGCCACCGCCGCTTTTGGCGCTTCGCCCCCCGAGTGCGCAGCCCACGTAGTCGTTAATACCGACTAGTGACCACCTGCCGGAATGGACTGTTAACAGCATTCTCTCGTTGAGTGTCCTTAATATGTGTGCGCTTATTATTAGTTACAATACGTGCACGTGGGCTGTACATTGAATCATATCTATCTAAGCATCACGCCAGGTCCATTACCGGGTAGGTAAGAAGCAATTACCAAATATACTTACTTACTCCAAGTGCTTACGCCAAATATACTTACTTACTCCTGTACTTGCTTACTCCAAACTTACCCGTAAAGTTATTCACACGAACAACGATTCAGAATGTAAAAGAATCTCCTCGCGATATTTGATTTAGGTAAATGTATTTATTCGGATTTTGTTAGCGGCAATAACAGAATAATTAAATATATAAATTCCCCCGGCGTGCCAAATGAAGCCGAGCTATCCTTTCGGCAACTGAGTTTGTGTCCCCAGAAACTAATTTATCTTCCATTGTTCCTCCATATTTACGGAGTTATTACATTTGCCTCGATCAGATATAAAATTGCCTTCTCGATAGGACGACCCTTCTCTTTATAAGATTTTCCAACACATGTAGGTACTTGCACGCTTCGACATTTCTTGTTATGAAAACTCCTTTCTAATGGGCAACGAATAAAATAACAAATAATAGTCTCATTGTCGTTTAGAATATCGTTTTATATCGAAGAATTAGCCAACCAATAGGGGCCACTGAACAATAATTTGTAAATTTTTTTTTGTAAATATTGACTTGAACATAGTTAAAGTTGCTCGGAGACATACCGGTAAGGACGATCTATGGACGTTCAGTTGTAACCTTAACAAATTGAATTAACAACTTTAACAATATGGCGCTGCGATAGGAAGCCAATAAATTGAAAAGTGAAAGACAATATCCAGCAGTGAGCCCTCGTGTGTGACGTACGAGCTTCTCTTTATTTGCTAATTACCGAAGTTTCCTCTTTGACGCGGCGCGGCGCGCGGAGCTGTTCTTCGCAATAATTATTTGTTATTGTTGGCGACCGCGACGTGTTGGCTTTAGGACACGCGCTAACAAATACGTTTGCATTTTAGACTATGTTTTATAATATTATGTAAGGGCTGCAAATGAAAAATGTCTCGCCGTTGAAGAATACGTCTCTCCGTGAAACAGGCTGAGCTAATGAAATAGCAAGATGACTAATCGATTGTGTTCGGCACTTTTAATTGTGTTAAGCATAGCTTGGATCTGTCCGCGTTATCACCGACCGCTATATATTAATAATTACATAGCTTTTCATCCATGACAATCGAAGGGCAAAAATTGTGGGTAATAATTGTTGTTGCAATTAATATTGCTTTAGTCCAAGTGAAGTTTTTGCTATTCAGCAGCGCGCCTTGAGCTGTTCACAATGATTATGATTAGCGAGTGGCAGCGCACTGGGCCCGCCACCGCACACCCCTGGAATCACCACACTCTAGTGTACTTACGTTATGTCTTTTTTATTTATTTCAAGCCTATGTCCAGCAGTGGACTGAAATAGGCCGATGATGATAATTTAACGATTTGGATAACACGCGGACACAGCTTACGAGTGCCTATGGTTTTCTCAGATACTTAGTCAGTCCATGTATAACCTCCAGATCGACACGATTGTGTCGCCTGTTTTAGGTGTCGCCTGTATTTTATACTACTTATAAATTAAACGTGTTACATGAGTTCGCTTCTAAAATTTAATAGATATCTTTCACAGATCTTAAAATTTTTTTATTAATAAAATATAAATATATACGAGTCCATGTGGTTGCTAACGCAAAGAACCCTGTTGTAACTAATTGTTTTGTTGTCTGAACGCGTTAACACGATCTAAAACATTTCCCAACGCTACACATAACGCTCACTCGCACAGCGCGAACGAGCCGCGCCTGCGTCTCCTGTGGGCCGAATATATAAAATGTATTTACAGGCTGCCGCCACTCTCACTATCGCAGCAGATGGAGTCGTCAGCTCAGCGCCACCGCGCCACTCGTCTTGCGCAATAATAAATAATAATAATAATGCACTGGAGTTTACGTAAGTGCTGAATAATTTTAATTCGCTAACCTCTATGGTTCTTTAATATATTATACGATACTCGTGTCGCGTCATATTAAATTAAAGTAGTTAATTCATGTTAAATCTTAAGGGTAGCAACGTGAATTGTTTATTTTAGAAAGAGTGATCTGCAATTGCAACAATCGTAAAAAATTGCATTCAGAAAAATATATGTATATTTATCTAAAATGGTTTTTAATTTGCTTGTTCCAACTGCGCTCAGAGTTTTAATAGCTTAATAATGAGCTTTAGAGTAACGTAAGGTTTTATGACACTCGTAAGAAAAACCAACAATTGGTAACATAACAAAACAGATTCTATAAATTTACCATTTGCTTGTTTTTGATAAATATTATCTTTGAATTAGTGAATTTATTTATAAATTATATGTTTCATGGACGAACCTCAAAATATTTAGTCCCTCAATAATTCGCCTCAAAGATTTTATCGCACAGTCACGGCTCCGGCAGCAGGTCTTACTCGTATTACTCGATCTAAACATTATATTATGTCTCGTGATATAAAACAGTTAAGACACGCGTGTTCGTGTCACGCGTCGCGCGCCCGGGCACGTGACTAAATTATATATTGTCAGCGCGCTGCCGATGTTAATTACCTACGCCTTTGCAGCAGTTCCCCGTCTCCTCTGTCAGCGTTAGCAAAGAGTATTCTGCATAAAATACAGTTGTACACTTATTATTCAGTTACGAAGCGAGCGGCTGCATTTGACGCTGGGATTTATTGTTTTAATAAAACACTCCCTGCGATAACCATTAAGAACGTCACATTTCTTATAATGTTGCTTGATGTACAAATTTACATATATGTGTACATCGTATACATGTATATATTGCGAGTCGATTATATATATATCTTTATACTGTTATTTCTAAAGAAATATTAAAAGCTTTCCACATCCTAGTCATTGGTTGTTGAAGCGACGCGGCGTTGGCTTCGGAAATACCTCAAAAACGTTACAGTCGGAGGCTGATTGTACAAGTGCGTAATATCAAAAAGAATTATACATCATTCAAATCTCTCTGTCTGAAATATCGTTGGCTCTGTAGCGCGCGGAGCCGAATAACAAGTGGCTCCTGCTCGGTACTGGAATTCAAAACTACTCAAATATTACACGATGAGTAGGTACAGGAAATATGATTAATTGATGTTTGCTGCGAGCTCTACGTGCTCATTCTCATTGCTAAACTGAATGTTATAGTAGCAATTTGCGCAGTGATCCGTGGATCACGGGGAGAGCGTGATGTGTAGTGTAATGTTTTATATGTGTTGGCGGCATCGAAACTTTTTAAGTGCCTCGTACGCCGATGTTAACAGCTACGTGGAGCGATTGCGCAAAGTCGTTGGGGTATGAAACGCGCGAGAGAATCAAATAATACTAGAAATCATTAGGGGTTCGGGTGTTACATGCAGCGGCTCCCAATGGCCTTCACAGATTTGGCTGTAACTTGAACAGTCACGTATTGAGATGAATTGTGGGCTACGATTGAACATACTGGTCTAACACGCAAATGAGTTTAAGGTAACATGTTAAACTTGCTTACTGTTTGTTTATATTGTTACTTGTATAACAGAATAATCGTTTCATTTCGGAATCGCGTATTTTAGAATGAGTTTTCGAAATTTTCCTTAAGTTTTTGTTAGGCACGTTGTGTCGTACGTAAATGGAAACGTAAATTTTATGCAATAAATAATAAACAAGGCAACATTAATCCAGAAATGTAAATAAGTAAAGGTTCGTTAGAATTTTAATACTAC
>DWFV01001288.1:0-11530 GCA_018246775.1 Parelbella machaon machaon
CACCACGCAAGGCACGTGCCCTATCATCGTTTCCAAAACGAAAATATTTTTACATTTAAGTACTTATAAATTTACGTATAATTAACGGTTCTATGGAAATGAACAATTGCCTCAATTCGACTCGTATTGTCGTATTATATGTAATTCTTAAAAGTTCATACGAAAACTTCGTTTATTTTTTATATTATTATTAATATTTCTGCAAGGAGAGAGACATCTCGCACTCGGTGATCTCTAGCTAGCGTGATGATATAATCATAAAAAATTAATATGAATTATTAATCGACGTACAATGTACTCTTTTCATTCAAAATAATGAATAAAAATGACGGCACAGGTTTAAATGCACATGTCGCAATTTGCGCGCGAAAACACTTAAAGCTTCAAATATACATACATATTTTCGTTCCGTTTTACGCAGTTCAGTACATAATACAATTATTATTATTTATTTACATATTACGTCATTGAAACGGTACTACCACTTGCTTTGATTAATAACAAACCGTAGAAATAACACTAACAAATATCATGAAAACAAAGTATGACATCAAATTTAAAGCGAACGTTAATAATATTTAGAGGAACAAGTGATGTGTGAATTAGCCTGGCAGTGACATTCATTTTCGACCCCGTTACTGAAATGTAGGGGCACTTAAACCAGATTCATGTTCGGTGTAAAAATATCTGATTCCGCATATAATATGTTACGGCGTTGCGTAATATTGATATTGGCTGGATTACCGGTCTAGTTGTTGGCTAAGCTGGGAGTCGCGGGTTCGACTCTTGCTAAGGACATATTTGTGTGATGAGCATTGACACTCTTACCTATATCTTGAATTGTCATTGAATATGTAATATTATTGAATATGTAATAGTATTTTTCAACGTTAACTGCTATGGAGTAAAAATTGAGTACATCATCACTTTCGTTACCTCTTAATACATGTCCATAAAGAACTAACAATAAAATATATTACTAATGCACAGCACTGTCATTACAAAAACATAGACAGTAGAGGTGTCAAACAAAAGCACGTTTCTCTCTATGGTTTTAGTATTACTTGCCGTTGATCCATAGATTATGTATGGTATAGACGTGGTACATATTGTATGGGTGTTATCTGTCAGGGCTGCGAATACTTGTCTTAAAACGGAAGCTAATTTACAGGCAATTTCTTTATCATCCTAATTTAAATATGGATGGTTTAAAGGTTTAAAAAAGGACATTGTTCTATTAGCAATTATATTATTCTGTTTTGTCACTTGTATTTGTTTTATTAACTACCACATTTTTACTTCATTGTTTAATTATTCTACGTCTTCTTCTTTATTTTTTTCTTTAGAGAATGTGGTTGCCTCGTTGGTCGAGTGTTTGCAATCACGATTGATGATCACCCCCCTGCCTATCCTTTCGAAAATAACAGTCGTAATGTTATGCTAAAGAATATCTACTAATATTTGCTCCGTTGTTACGTTATGATCAGTACTCTTCAATCATAAGCTAGCGGTTCGATTCCCGACATAAATATTAATGGACAGGCCTCAGTAGCCGTCATGATCTGTTTCTGACGGGCGGAAGTACGAATGAATGATTTATTAGCTGTATGCAAATTGCTAGTGTTGTCAGATACAAAAAACATTTATATAAGCAATCTGTACAGACTTGTTAAACGAAGTAGAACCGTTGGGTTGCCAGTGTTGAGTTTGGAAAACCAATCACCATCATTAACCCTTTTTTTCTTTGGCTATTGAACACGGGTCTCTTCTCCGATTGACAACGCTTAAGGCCATAGTCTGCCACGCTGGCCGAATGCGCGTTGACAGACTTTACACTTCTTAGAGAACATTGTGGAAGAACTCTAAGGTGTGTCGGCGTCCTCACGATGTTTTTTTTCACCGTTACGGTTGGTGATATTTAATTTTAAAATGTACATTTTTTAAGAGGCGTGCGCCAGGTTTTTAATTAAGAATCACCTTTATGGTAGACTGAATTAAAACCCGATATCTATCACTGTTTAAAACCAACGTTAAAGCAAAACTTTTTAGAATCACCAACTCGATATTTCAGGGCTATCTTTGAGGTTATGAAATAGGATGCACAATTGAACCAGTTTAAAAAAAAATCGGTAATAATATAATCGCACCCAATCATCAAGTCTTAATATACATTTCACGTAGACGCCCTTCAAGTATTAAGAGGAATTATTATTTCTGTCTGTCTGCTGTTTTTTATAGCTTGTTGTCTTGCACGGAGTACATTATTGGTTGTTTTCGGTGTGTTTAAACTTGCCATTTATTGCTGAAGTTATTGTTTTTATTGTTAAGAATACTACATTAATTATAATCAGACCGAATTTGATGCAGTTTTCACTGTTGATTTAACAAACACTATGGCGGCAAGCAATATTGCTAGTTCTCAAAAATGTAACTTTCTATAGTTAAGCAAAGAAATATTAATGTTAAGAAATTTATATTTATATAAAATAAACGTATATAAAGCGTAAAATAATTGTATGTGAATTTAAATAATTTTCATTTCATAGTTTTCTCGTGTAGTCATTTAATTGTATAATTTCGATAATTATATTGTAATATTACGTATATAAAATTATGTATGCTTATGGTGTATGATTGATATAATATGTATATGTTGTGGTGTATGATTGATGCAATATGTAATATGTATCTTCACCAGTTATGTTTTACATCCCACCATTGAATAGGTCACCTATTGCGATACACCCGGCATAGATCCAGACTCCGGGTCAAATAAAACAAAACCGTAATACTTAAATTCTCCACATTAATACATTCGAATTCCATGGCATAACCGTCGTAAGAGTTCTTCAGTATGGGGTATTGTAGTTCCCAAGTTGTATGGTAACCTCGAAGTCAAAAAACCGGCATTAACAAATTGGTCTACATTGACTGTAATTACTGATTGTTACTGTAAATTGTCTGAATTGCCTCCACGCGACGCAGCTGTCACTGCTACTGTGTCACAACAACGGTTTTTTATATTATGAAACTTTACAGATAAATAAATTATGTTATTATAATATTTCTATTTAATTTTTATTATTTTGTTATTATTGTTTAATTTAAAAAAAAATGTGTTATAAATCAATTATTAAGGTATTTAGTTTAGGCAATAAGAATTTTAAAAAAAATGAAATGACATTTTAGCGGGAAATGCTGGCGCTATATTATGTTTAGTATATGTTTAGTGTGTTACTTGAAGAAGTAAAGACTTTCAATGTTTTACCTTCTTCCATGGTGTAATTCCAGTATGTACTTTTAAATTGTAATCTGTGATTTATACATAAACAATTCTCCGCATAATATCTAAGAATTAAAATTGTTTGACATTATTTAAAATGTCAGCTATTTGCAATTTAAATCAACACCAAAATCAAAAATCGTTTCCGGACTGACTCCGAAGAGTTATATATAAAAATACCTCGCCTTAACATTAATATCCATTAAGACTGTAGTTGGTAGGTAGTAGACGGCTATCCACTTGACCTAATTTTCAGACAAAGAAAACTTTTGTATAGAAAACTTAGAAATTTTATTTCCCATGCAAGTTATCATCGCTCAGCAGGAAGCCACCATCTCGGCGGTTAATTATCAGCATGATATTTTCGCCTTCAAACTGTTCACATATGCGAAACGAAACAGTAGCCATTGACGATGGTCGCCGTCAGAACAGTCTTAACTCGATATCCTGAAACGCGATTGTGATCCTTAAGTTGTTAGCCATAAGGCTGGTTTACGTGTAATTGAGAGATCGAAATTTCTTATGAATGAATACGCCTTGTGGTCAACTCGATGCGTTCGTTCATTAGCTCAGCGCTTGTCAAAGTTTTAGCGGGGTTTTGCCAATTTTTTGACCTTTATTAGTAAAATTTTTTAATTACCGTCTAACGGCTTTTCTACACTTAGCAACAAGTTTTCTATATTTAAAATGGATAAAGCAGAATGTTTTTTGATTAAATGTTACTCGCTATAACGGTAAAGGAAATATAAACAACTGAGAGGTCGCCATAACGTTCCCTGAGTCGTTTGGACTTTGCCAACTCTCACTCGGCTACCGTAGTAGTCACTGTCCTTAACCCTTCACATTCTGAGAGATGACCCATGGATATCAGTAGATCGATATAAATGTTCAAGGCGTTGATGTAGCATGAATTCAACGCGTTGAGATAATCAAGGTCGACAATTACGTATTATAAAAACCAGAATCCATTGTTTTAGCCTTTTATAGAAATATTCTTGAAAATATGTAATTATTTAATTATATTGCTTATGAATTCTGATGATTTTTATCTAAATTTTGTTGATGAATAATTTAATTATATTGCTTTAGAATTTTTCCATTGTTTAATCTCCAAACTCAACAGTCAATTGTTTTAGGACGACACAAATTTTCAACTTAAACTATTGTATTGGATTTAATCTTAATAGTTTAAGTTACTAGTAAGTAGTTTACGTACTAGTTTAGTCACTTCTGATTTACAATATGGCAGCGTGATATCATAATAATGCGCCTGTGATCCCCAAAGGAACATGTACATGAGCCACTAGAAAATTCTAGACTCAGGGATCGAACCCAGGACCTCTCGATCAGCAGTCACGCTTGCACCCACTCGACTAGCGAGGAAGTTTATTGCGCATGGCAACACTGCACATAAATTTATTAATACAATCCGTCATGCGATAGCTATTTTGAAATTTAATGTATTATTATTATACTATTAGGACAGGTCCCTTGCGGGCTAGCCAGAGAGCATCCAATTCCAAATATGTAACATATCTCTATCCTTAAAGACTTGACCTACTTCATCTATTCTGTTCTATTATTATCTGTAGCATTTACGATTGAACTTTAGCAACTGCAGCAACTCGCGTAACAGTAAATGCATTGACACTGAACTTGTCCAGGGAACTGTACATCAGAATATTTTAATGGTGAAACTTCGAGAACCGGTTGTCCAGAGGAACCCAAGCTCAGAGCGGCCGCTATAAAGTTTCTCTGCCTTTGTAGTTTTTATAAAGGACGCGACGAAAATATAATGGGTTTTTATTGCAGACGGAAATATTGTACATAAAGCAACGTGCATTACTCTGTATTCTTGCGTGGTGTTGCTAGCTGTAAATATGGCGTCTTATATGATGGGAATTTTTTATGTAAGCGTGTAATTTACTTACTAACTATAAAGAAATCAATTGGTCAGGATTCATATCAAAATTTATCACTCTCGTAGAAAATTATTTTGAAATGGCAATTAAAAAGAGATGTTTATGATGATAGAAAAAAAAAATTAGTTAGTAATAAGTTATTAGCATGTACGTAAGAGAGATGAGTTATATATTATCTTCTAGACATTTGACATTTTGTGCTGTCTGCCTACTCTGTGAAGGACCTGGTATAGTCTACATTGATATTGTTCTTTTATCAGTTTAAACCGAAATATACATATGCAAAATATTTCATGAAATGATATCGTTAAAATAACAAATAACGCAAGTATTGCCATATAATAACTATGTGCACGTTATGTCTGACACGTTTGCGTTATTGTCAATTAAATGTTATCGATTTATCCTTGAAACGTTTAGAAAAACATAACAATTATAAATAGCCTAATATTGTAATGTTATTATCCTCGATATTACTGTCTACGTCGTTGGGCAGTACGTGAGCATTGATCGTGTCAACGTTGACAAAGATAGGTACGCGACGAAACCAAATTAACTTCTGGGAAACGATTGTACAAATGATGTATAAATGTTAATTTGTGAACGTATGCGTTAAATGCTTTGCTGTCATTGTAGGAAAAAATCGTCGACCATTTGTTTTTTTGTTATATGACCTGTCAAAATGGTGTTAAAGAAATTAAAAGTAGTAATATTTTTGTAATTAAAAAAGTTTTGCTGTTGTTTTTGTTTGGTTTATATTCTGTCGTGCTGTGAGTGAAACAACCCATACAATAGCTAACGAGTTACGCGCCCGTATTTTAGTATACGCTAAAGGTAACGTGCGAGGTAAATGCCGAGGTTCGTTATCTCGGAGATATGCGGGCCACGAGTTAATAACTCGCGTACGGCGTACCTAATAGACGTTATGTAGGCTCGCCCCGGCGCCCGATCTGCCTCATTTATCTAATGCACATTGCATTTGCTTTTAGTTTTTAGTGCGGTTACGCCATGCCCGCTCCGCCACTACACAGAAATAACGTAGAATATCGGTCACAGACTCCGCTCCGAGCTGACTGAACGCGTCGAATTAATTGCCCGACGGTACACCACTAT
Organism: Parelbella machaon machaon; assembly: GCA_018246775.1. Lineage (NCBI taxonomy): Eukaryota > Metazoa > Arthropoda > Insecta > Lepidoptera > Hesperiidae > Parelbella > Parelbella machaon. Next base: position 6,319 of record DWFV01001288.1, read on the forward strand.
CGCGGTGGACGCGGCGCGAGCGGACGTTTCCGCTACGTTTTTTTAAATTGAGAAAAGCGCGCCAACGTTGACAGCGCGGCGAACAGTTTGACAGTTGTTTTGTTTTTTATTTTTTTTAATCACAAGTCAATCAATTCGAACCATGTTTTTTTTTAACATGTTCGGGACAGAGTGTGGTTAATTAAAAAATGTAAGTTAAAAAATTAAACGGTCCAAAATATAGTACGATATCAGAAAGGTCAGCGGGCCTTGCGCGGGATGTTTTCGTGACATCGCGTTTATATTAGGAAGAAAATGTTGCGATAAGCAATCGCAGCGGAGTGCAAATGTCGCCGATATCGGCTAAACGACGTGCTCCTCGCTTCATTATATATTGTAATGCGCTAGAAAAGTGTGGTGCGTTGGGACTAAGCCGTCCCTTCGCGGAATCCCGCGTGTTGAATCATACACCGGTTATCGTGTTTTGTAGCGAACGGCAATATGTGTGAGGTCACAAGTTGGATTCCGAACGCCGCGCTGGCGACACTGCTCGCCGACCGCTCCGCGCAGCCTGTCCTAGCGTGGCTTAACACGATACGCGTCTCTATAGAGGAATACGACCCTCTCGTCGTCGTCCGACCTCCGTCCGTCACCTCTCAGGTCTCATCATCGTCCGACAGCGCCTTTGACGAAATCCTCTCCGCACTCGGTAAGGAGATTTTCAAACTCGATGAATACCAGCGCAACCTGGTCCCAGAGGAGAAGGAAGTGTCCCTTAGCATCTTGAACATATTCGACGAGTGTTTGGACAACATGAGTAGCAAAAATACCGTAGCTATAGGAACCCAAACGGATATGGAGTTACCGGAAGAGAACGCATTACCAAAACAAATAGCAGTGCCGAGCGATTGTATAATAAACGGTGTGGACGAATGCAGTGACGGTGAATCGACACTATCGGACGTCTCTTTCGTGACCAGCACGCCCGCGAGGAGTGTGAATGTGATAGCGGATCCCACTGAGTGTTGTCCACCTGTAGCGCCGAGGACCAGATTAAAAACCATCTCCAGTTCCTCATCCATTTACGACAATATAGATTTCGATACAGTAGCCTACACCCGCTTAGGTTCCGACAGCGATTCCGAAAGCACCTGCTGGAGCTACAAGGAATGCAACCCGGCAGATAGTTCAAAAACGTACGATGCGATGTGGTCCCAGTCGAGTGGCTATCACAATTCGGACGAAATCCTGCGCAAGGTCTTGCAGCAGGCGCAGCAAAGGGCGATCTCGAGGTTGTCCTTCGACACGGTTAGTGACTTCACGCCGCCAAAGTTCTCCGTGTACGCGCTCGCGGAGGTGGGAGACAGGTGCGCGCCAGTCGCAGCGATGACGCCGGACCGAGCGCTCGAGGACGGCTATGAGCCCGTGCGCGACCCGCTCACCGCCGACGAAAACATTTACGAGGAGATAGAGTACGGCTACAGCTTCACTGACGAGGGCTGCTCCTGCGGCGGCAGTGTCGAGGTGGAGAGTTGCTCCATCAGTGCCAGTTCGGAGGGAGTCGGGCGCGAGAGTCCTCTCTACGCGAATCTCCGTGACCACGACGCGTACGCGATTCCACCAGATGTGATCTTCTGGAAGAATCTGCTCTTAGATCCGTTTTATAACGATGATGAGGAAGACGAGGTAAGTTTTTTATATGTGCTATAAATTAGAAGTATTAAACGTATGGTCTGTATTAAGTATGCGTTTTAAGACATTTTTAGTGTTAAAAACTGCGGATAATATTGACATAAAATGTATATTAAAGGTGTGTGTAAGATTAATAAGTGTCTGTAGTAAACGACGATTGATTTTTTAATACGACATATATTTTTAGTGTTATAAAGTATTATTATTTATTGTAGTACGTATTTCAAATAGATGTCAAATATTTATACTGAATAATTATAAGAATTAAGTATGATAACTAATAGTATAGTAAGACTCAGCTTATTTTGTTAATTTTCTATGTATTTATGGTGATTTAAAAGTAGAAATTCATTAACAACACATTACAAAATATAAATACATAGTTAACTATTAAAATAGTTAACTTTTTTGGTGAAACTTTAGCTATTATTATGAATGATAAAAGAATCATTTGGCCTTCGGTACTCGTCATCTAAACTGTAAGGTACCTGGCGTGAAGGTAGAAACATCGTGACAATAATATTACGTCTTCGTAAACAATGTGAGATATAACCTCATTGTTAGACAAAGGCAGGTAAAATAAAACCGTTAACTGGAAATTCTGAAGCATTCTCAAACCGCGATGAGAGAAAAGATAAGAGTCATTACAGTTGTCAATACATTGAACTCCTAATAATGGTACTCAAATATTTATCCTCAAGTAAGGGCTTAATAGCTCTACATTGAAGCTTCTTGTGTACTGGCTTTTATGTCACAGGCAAGGATGTAATTATTATTGATTACTGCCGCAATTCTTAAAATTTTTAGCTTTCTGCCACTCCTCGATATAAACTTAAACTAAGCCAAACAACACGCTGTGCTGGTGTGCGATATTAAAAACGGGTAGAAAGATTTCTTTTCGTGTATTACATACATATATGTAAAAATATGTTGTTAAATAAAAAAAAAATATAAAAAAATTGCATGTTCACGGTCTTAAATATTGTTCTTGTCTATTGATAGAAAGATTACCGTGTACACATCCGGGCAGTCCCGGACACACAGCGTAATAAAATGTAGGAAGTATTAAAATGATTGATAAACAATAAAACATCCCCCTATATAGGCCTAGCAATTAACGACCTGAGTTATACTTTCGGTTTTATTGCTGTCGAGCGCGGCACGTGTCTTATTTTCAGTGGATAAGCTATAAGCGATTGATATTTTCTCGCTGAGACCATAAGCGTTTCGTGTGAGAAAAAATTATGTTACAAAGGGAATGAGAGAGATCAAAAGATGTACCTATACAGGCATTATAAGGTTATAATTACGGGCTTTGTACACACACACACATATTTACTCACACCGATACAAGGTCATCAATAAATGTCATGAACACAATACATAATTAGAATACCCAGTAGTATGCCCATATCAACCCAGTTAAAAGACTTTCCCACTAATTTGCGAGATGTATATCAGTATTTTTTGCTCACCGCTGACATAGCAACGTCCTCCACGTCAACGTCGCTTCACATCTCTCCGTGCAAAAAGTGCCTTAGTGTTCACGTGGAACTGTTCAATAATCAGTGGTTAATCCAAATGGCTACCTTTCTTGGCTCCCGACGGGACGATTAAACCATGATGTAATGTTGCGAGTGATTTTTATTAATCACCGTTACCATGTCATGTGTACGTCCTGAATATATTATTATTAGTGATATGTTATCTATGGGTCTTTATCGTCCCAATAGGTGGACTCTATTCCATGGGCCGAATAACATGATTGGCAAAAAGTGGGGATACCGCCTCCCTTCCGTTTACCCCTCGGGTAAATACAAGCCTGATATTATGTTATTCTGTCTCTAATTTTCTATTTATGTAATTATGTGGTTTTTTTCATCATCGTGAACCCTTTTATCGTTCCACTGTTAGGCACGGCTCTCCTCTCGAAATAAGAATGGTTATTGCCAGTCTGCAATGCTGGCTAAGTGAGAGTTGGCAGACTACATACGCCAAGCACACGACATTTTCTCTGCGACCGGCAGAAGAATGAGCTTAGTTAGGACCGAAACTTGACGGGTTATCTATAAAACATACGTGATTTAAGTATATAATTTAGTTACGTAACGACTGATATCTAACAATAAGATATCGTTTACAATCATGCTCTCTGGAGTGTGAAGTTCGTGCGAGCGCGCTAATAATATCTTAGGAGTACTCACACGGTTATCTGATCCCGCATTAGATAGAGCTTGTTCTATGGTAAGCAGCTGATAAACACACATACATTTGTATATTTAATATATACGTATTGTTACGTCTATTTCCCAAAGGGACAGGTAGAGACAAATTATTCCCACTGGTTTTGGTTCTGACTAACTTCTTGCGTCTCTTCTATATTGATTAAAGCGTTTAAATTCTTGTTTATTCTAATTACTTTAGACCTGGCTCTCTACACATACACACATACGTATGAAGACAATTTTACAATTAGTGCAACGAGGTCTTGTATGTGTCTCGCAAAAGTTTGTTCTGAGCGGGAATCGAATCCTCAACCTCTGAGTCGATATCCACTAACCACTACACAAACAATGAAAATGTTCATACTTCCGAAGCGTATTTAAAAATCACAAATATTTGTTCTAAATGGTAATCGAATCCGCGACCTTTGGATACTAGAGTTAGGTACTGCTACGCTATCAGCTGTACCGACATAACATCCGAATTGCATCCGATTCGTTATAAAACACCAAAATTAGTTAATCACAGTGATTTATTTTGTAACCTCTCTTCATGTTAAATAGTTGCCCGATGAAAAAATACATCCACTCTTATTTCATCCACGGCCGCCACCCGAATCCGTCCATCCGTTGCGATGTGATTGATTGACACACACACATACACACGTTCATTCGAAATTTTATATTTATAATTTGCTTCATAACTATAAGAGAAATCATAGTCTAGTTGCCGAAGCACTGCCTCATTTAGTTTTGGGTTAAGGAGAGTTGTCCCAAGATAATATTATTATATATATTATTCCGAGTTTCAACCAGCAGTGGCCACCGTGGTAGACTATGCCCCTAACCACTCTTATTTTAAGAGGAGACTCATGTCCAACAGTGAGATGATTAAAGATTTGACTATGATCTTGAGATTAACCATGATTATTATTTATTATATATTCCACAGAAAGGTCTGGTCCACTTTAGATGGGCTTCATTTGGACAGGTAACTTGCAAGACCTTTTACAATTCCCTAAACCCAAGACGTCAGAAACATGCTCAGTACTCTTTGATATCGATCCCGGAAGAGTGGAGCTATTAGATTGTGTCTCCCGTGAGAGTCAACAGGAAATTGTCGAAGGCACAAGTCATCAGTTATTCAATGAAGAATGTAACATTATTATCTAGAGTCTGAGAGGTCTTAGTCTAAGTGACGTCGTTATGTCGCGTTTAACTCCTTGGGCTTGTTTTCGCGTAATCGTAATTTGTGCGCGTAATTGTATAAGATTATATGCTATAATGATCCAGTACGTATAGCTAGAGATAGAGAATAC
>DWFV01001289.1:0-11527 GCA_018246775.1 Parelbella machaon machaon
ATACAGTGATGTAAAGAGAGGATGTCTGGAAACGACAAGGTGAGCGTGCTTAGTAATAAGCATGTTTACAATAGTGTTATGTTATAGCAGGTCTTATCTTATGTTAATGTAGGTCTAGAGTATCTAGTTGTAATATATCATAAAACAATTATTTATACGGGTGTGTGTACACAAAAATATGTATATTAGCATTGTTTTATACAGAAAACAATAGAATATTCATTTTTATAACGTATTTACGTAGTTCGCAGAAGGGCAGGATAACGTAAAATCGCTCAAGACACAATAACAGATTTATTTTAACAATTCATGCTAATGGGTGCTTAAGTATTTAAAGTCTCCTTTACCTGGGCACTTGTTAAACAATAACGGGGACGTGGCGAGCAGTTCCCGGACACTTGGCCTCATTCACGACGTATTGATTAAGGCAATGGTGGAAACCCTATACGGGATTTATTAGCAAGAACTTATTCTATTGACTCCATTTCAAATTTATATGGGCGAAGTTATTTTTATTATTTTGCCTAAATGTTTATTACGTCGGAGTGTAGTACACTCTGTCTGTCCCACAGGTGTATACAGGTATGATGTTACGTTTTTGTGTTACCAAATCTTTTAAAAAGTACCTTGTGCAGTATTTTCTAATACTAATATAGATGGTAAGCCTTATGACGTCCATTTCATTGTCCACCCTGGCTAGTGATAGGAGAGAGTACCTATAGCAGGTGTGTATTCGTGTTTTATGAAAATAAAAAAGGAATACACGTCAATGAACTCTACACTTATATTAACATACATAAAATTAGATCGAAATCTACCCAGCAGTTTTTGAATGATGCGCGCACAACGGCAAACCACTGTCATTTTATGAATACAGAAGAAATAATGGTTAGCGATAAAAAAGCTATAGCACATATGATTCTATACTACAATACAATTATACTTTATTGTACATATACCAAAGACAGTATAACTAATATAACAAAATTTTAAGAGTTACAGAAATATACAAAAGACGGTCTTATCGCCAACAAGGGTTGTCTACCAGACAACCTTTCGGTAGAAGTTAAAGACAAAGACAAACAAATACGGAGCAGAAGTGTACAAAAATTAATAGATAATAATAATTTTGCATTGGAGACTGGATGGAGATCTCCACTGGCTTCTATTCTTGTATCATTATATATGAATCTTTCTTACTAACTAGCAACACTTAGCTTCATTTCAAAGGGAGATGCTTCACTTACTGCATCGCAGGAAACCAATTAAGCCGTCGCCAGCTCAACTGAAATACTCTAACTATTGAAACTGGCAGCAATACAACTTTATAACTTGAATATTGCAGCTTTACTTCGATGAACTGTAAGATAGTTCTGTTGATTGGTTGCTGCGGCAAATTGTTAGTTACGAATAGTGGGTAACATCAAATATTTTATTAGGACGTGTTAATGTGATTTCGTTGTTGAAACAGAAAAATATGATTTTATTGTTGACTGTCTCGTTGTACCAATGGTTGCAAGCGCGACTGCTGATCGAGAAGTCCTGTGTTGGAATCCCGTGTCGGATACAATTAGATGTTTCTAACTTAGATTTTCTAGTAGAAATTTCTAGTACTAAGGTAGTGGTTTTTAGTCTAGAACTGTGCCCGGTATATGGTAATGAAATCCGGAAATCGAATCTAGGCCCTCTCGATCAGAAAGCGCTCTTGCAACCACTCGGCCAACCAATTTAGCTCTGAATTATTCTTTATATTAAATCGGAGGTAGGATAACGTATATAGAATATTATTGATATTCACGTGATCTATTGAGTGTGGGGTATATTACGTCTATACAACAGTGGACCTTTAACAGGTTCGTATAATAAATAAGAGATGTCGCTATTTTGGAACATAATATAAGTTACGCTTAATTGTAGTCGAGGTCAATGAGCACTATAACATATTATTGCAGGATATTTTGAAAGCTGAATTCAGACATGTTTCGTTTCACTCTTCTCAATAATTTAGTAGAGTATATTCTAAATGTGTATTGGTTTATTATTAAGGATAAGAAGTGAATGAATGAATATTCACATCAGTAGAGTATTGATTAGTAAATGGGTATGACTAAAATATAAATGAAACACCTTTTACAAAAAACACCTACCGTTTATTCCAAACTTACAACAATCACAGAATCTAACTAAAAACTCTTTCGCACCAAATGATTGAACTAAAACAATGACAAATAATGACGAATAAACTAAATTATAACTATAAATATACTAGTTTTTGCGGTGAAATTAAATGACAATACCTATATTTATCATAATGTTCGCCTGAATTAATTCAGTTTGCATTATATGATAAAAGATGTCGCCACATGCATCTCGATTCACGAAATCAAAGATTTTTGAGCATTTTACGCATACCTCATACGCTCAGAAGTTAAAGCAGCTGGAGCACTACGATCCGGGCGTGATCACGAAACAGTCCTCAAATTACGTTTGCAGGTAAGTCGCATGTTCTAAACCGACACCAAGTCAGAACTACTTTCTTGCGTCGATAAAATGGCGGCAAAGCTAATATTGTTGGTGACTCACAGGTTAAAGAATTTGTACATGAGTATAAGAGCTTTGCCAATGAATATCATATTTATTAGCGTACTATCATTGCAGTTTAGATGCAGTTATGTCAACCGCACAACAACTGCGCCCCAACTGCAATTTTTCAGCTAGCAGTTGTAATTCTGAACAGTTTTGTTGACATTAAAACATTTTTATATAGCGTTACAAGTTTTCTTTCTATTTCCTTCACAGCAAATAGGAATTGCACATGAGATATTAAAAAAAACGAATTCTAAAAAGAATAAAATGCTATACCAATTGCATTCAGACTACGATGGCATTTGTAAACTGACAATAACTGTTATAAAATCGTACGTGTGTTTATAAACAAACCCGAATAGTAGAATTTGACTATTTAGGGTTGGTAAAGGGTTAAGGCCACATCATATAGAAAACATATTATCTATTGCAGGAAGACTGATATGAACTTTCGTTTATCTATATATAAAGCTGTAATCATGACACACTCTATATAACTTAGCGGGTTACAATTGCTTTGAAATACTCCCAACAATTCGCATATAAAATTATAAAAATCTGTACAATACGTGATATATTGGAAATTCCTAGGAACCTCATAGTCACAACGGGTGATATACAACTCTACTGTACGGGACCAGAACATGCGAGTGGGAAAAACAAAACACTGAACAAATCATTGACAACACAAATAGACGTTTCCCATGTCTAATGACTATTTCGATATAAAATCCATTTTGACTCGAATTTGCCAAATAATGAAAAAAAAACATTAAAAAACATACATCATGTCTAATTACTATTTCGATATGAAATTCATTGCTATATGAATTTGCCAAATAAACCTGTGTATATCTTTTTCCAGCTAGTTATAAAAATAATAAAAAAAAACATTACAAATTAGTAAGAAAATTGTCTCTTTTGCGCATATTTATGAGACATTACATTATAGGGAGATTTCATTACATAGTAAAGAAAATAATATTGACAAACTGAAGTGTGATGATGTAGTGAAGACTAGTTTGTTACATCCTAAAATTGACTAATCACCATTCAATGACCTAGACACCTAACATGGCAGAGCATGCCCAACATCAAACCCAATAGCCTTCATACAAAATGGTGATATATAGATTGTAGGTAACCCATAGTGTGGGATCCGTTAAACTAGGCCTTATATGGGCAAGATATTATTGTTATTACAAAGTTACATTCATATATAATGACATGAATATTTTTTCCGGACCTGGTCTAACAGCTGAGTTTTTGTGTACACACCTTTTCAGAGGCAGCTGTATAATTGTGCATACATTTCTACCGCCAAGTAGCAGCGGAAGTACCACATATGACAGGTAGGTTTCAATCTGATCCACATCTGTTCTTTATTTAATAGCCATACAATATTATATTTGATATAAAATGGCAATGGACCATTGTTGCACTAATAATTTATGACAGGACACTTCCTTTTCGTTTATAGACAGACAAACGGAAAAATATTCCACTCAATACAAATCAGTAAGCACCTGAACATCATAAATCGCACTAAATGATACAATCTGTTATCTGGTGAGATATCGGAATGTATCGCACCAGAATAAATCAGTGTTCAAGACTTTACCAGTATTAGAACTGTTACTGGCTTCAAGAACTTCATATCTAGATGTATTTCGAATAGTATTACCTATAGCCTTTCGTATAGTATATTTCCATCTAGCAATTGATACATTAAAATACACTTCATACTATATAAAATAATATTATGCTAAAGTATACTGAAAAGGCATACCACCTGATCAGGACTAATATCCGTACAGCGACAATGCCAAGAAAAAGTAGACCAAACTCAAGTCAAACTCCAAGTAATCCAATGGGTATTTGTCTACCAAATTCCTATTGAGAATTTCTTTAAATTTGTACAAAAGCTGAAGCATCTACGCCTGCTAATATTCCATACAAACACAGTTTGAGATTTAGTTTTAAATTTGAATGAATAATATTAGCATGATATAGCATTTAACTTAAGCGCTCGACAAACCCAAAGTTAGTTCAATGTTATACACAATACAGGCATATTGACATATGCCAATAGAGTGTCTATTGGCACATAGCAATATAATTCACATTGGTATTTAGGATCATGACCCCAATGTGACTGTGTGCCAATCGTATGACTCCTAAGCCACGAAAAATGAATGCAGAGATGTTATGCTAAATTTCTCTCACTTTCTAACTGAGAATAGTGCTTGAATCACATGCCAACAAGTACAGTATTTATTAAATCAACCTTCAATTTTCTGTTTCTGACAGTTGCAATAAATCATACTGAGATATTAAGATACCATCGAATTATAAATATAAGAAGAAACTACATTTGTACATTCGATGTTTCTCAAGCCAATTTGAACTTTGCTGCACTTGCATTTAGAGTTCATATTTCGTTTTCAGCTCGGCTATGTCGTCGTCATTGCAGTTTTCCACCGTCTTGCAGTGTACTAGGAGTTTATTGAGTACTGTAAAAGAAGACAAGGCGTAGTTAATGCATCAAAAGCTGAAATAGAATAAATATACAGTGAATACTTTAAATTGTGAAAATTGCAGCAATATTCAACAAAGCTTCTTGCAAAGTTGGTACCTACACTAGGCATCCCACAAAGTTTATTACATATAGACATAATCATTATGTCTTAAGTACATGACTATCTTAGGTCTATAGCCATAAAATGAATCCAGTAAATGATTCACTGTTATACTATTATTCTATGACACACTTAAAATAAACTCATTTCATAATTTAAAGGATTCTCTAAAATCTAGCTGTCATTGCTATCTTCGATCCATTGTAAAAATTATTGAAGATTTGAATATTTATATTTGGCATCTATGGCATCTTTACATTAATCTTGTTTTTAACAGCGTAACATCAAGCCTGTAATCTTCGACGATGTAGGCAGGAGAGTGTAGTACACTTCCACATTTTACCAGTTATATTTAAGTCCCACAATGAAATGTGAGGTCCCACAATGAAATATAGGTGGTGGTGAACTTATTGCCATACACCAGATATTGTGATAATATAAAAAGCACTCACAATCTTTATCATTGGTTGAGAAAAACATGACAAGGGCGGAGAGACGTTTCACGTGCGCCAGCGCTTTGAGGTAGGCGGTGATTTGCTGATTAAACTTGCTCTTATGTTCGTGCAGGACAGTGATGATGTCAGACAGGACATCACTTTCAAGTGCATTCGCGAATACCTTCGGGATCCTGTTTGGTTCAAGTAACTGCAATATATAAAAAAAAACATGTTAGAATCACAATATTTATTTATAGATTTGCCTAATATTATATATGTATGTAGATCAAAATGAACACGCATTTCCCTTGGTTATAACTTAAGAATGACTTTACGTATTTCATTCATCTTTTCTTTTTAAGTTTCCTAATAATTTGCAGTAGGTTCAAAGTAACAATGTGGTGTATCAAAATGCATTAAAATAAACACTGTTTTTGAAATAATTGTTTTTTATTATTTATTTCGGTTCGAATTTAATATTCATAACGAAGACAAGACAGCATCTGTGAGGTCTGCTTATATTTTATAGATTGGCAAGTATTTAGAAATATACATATGTTTATTATGATGACATTTAGAATTCTGGATATAAATTGTGGATAAAAAATATCCATAGATGTTTAAATGGAAGCTTTAGGATAATTTTATTAACGTAACATATTACTATTAGTCATATATGTGAAAATATAACTGAAAGTTGAAACATATTACTTACACACAAATAATCAGCCCGAGCGCTGAGATCGCCCTTCAAGTTCCGCCATTCAGACATGAACTGAACGCTATTAGCTGGAGGTACCAATACACTTTTCTTGGTCACATTATTTACATTCATTCCATTCTTCACATCATTCTTAGTATCGTTCAATGATTGATTAATTCCTTGTACATCGTTCCTTTTCAACATATCATTCATCGGTTTCTTGATGTCTTTGGTTATTTTGCTGTTAGCTGTTGTTTCGTTGTCGGTATCGCCTCGTGTCTTATCCACGTTGATCTCGACAATCTTTATTTGATTTGCTGGCCTCTGTTGTCTGTTAGCTGTTGTGTTGCCCAGCGGAATTTCCTTAATCGGTATGGTTTTTAACGCCCTCTGAAAAAAAAAAATATTTTAAAATAAGTTTACTTTAAATATGCTTTGCTTTAGTGGTTAATTTATTTTAAAACTGTTTAAACATTTAAACTATTACTACAATCTTATCAAAGCTATTCAAGCATAGATCGGGTCTAATTCGTAATTAGATAGCCACATATAACTTTTCTCAAGATAATCAGAGTTTATTCTTAGGTCTCACCTTAGATCTCAAGTGCGGCGGTTTCTTCACAGGCTTGATCACCAGCACGTTTTCACCCACACCGTCTTTCCAGTTCTCGAGATACTTCTCATTGTTCACCTCAACTTTCACAATCGGCGTCGGCTGAATGTCCAGTTGGATTTGAGACGCTTGTGGAACACCGAAGATTTGAGAGTAGACAGGAGCCTTTTGTTCCCCGACCTTCGCTGTAGGCGCATTTTGGTTAACATTCTGGACCGCTAGTCTAGCTTGTTCCATGGGCGTGTCTACGATCTTCGCTTTTTTCACGGGCTCCGGTAGTTCTGATGGTGGGTTGTTGGTTTTAGCTAAATTCACGGGTTGCATTTTGGAATTGACGGACTGAGCATTGGCGATGTTTGGTTGCGTCGAATTCGCCACCGGTGAAGATTTCGGCTTTTTCTGTAAATTACATTCGTAAAAACTATATAAACGCATTTTATCATACCTACATATCTTCACGCCAAGTCACTTCCGGGGCAGGCATACAGCACCGATTACCAAATACTTCTGTCCTTACATACCTGCCATGCTTCTCTTACATTCATACTATTGCGTACATGCATGCCGGTTTTGGAGACATTACATAATTTTGTAACATACACCGCCAATTTAATTGAATTCCGCCATTATGCCATTAAATACTGATATATTCTTAAAAATGAAAAGAATTATAGACATAGTTAACCTTGTTGCCACAGTGCGGATCGACAAAATTCTCGCTCCTTCTGTAATGTTATGGAAAACTTTCGAGAATGCAGACTACATCACAATGTTTTCTCATCATTGTAGCAAAGAATATTTTTAAACATTAAATCATATAAGTTAGTAAATTCCAAGATTTGAACCCCACATAATCCATAAGTGACATTATACTTATATTATTTAATGTACTTACTGATGGAGGATCCGAACGCTGCAGTAAAATAAAACGGTGCGTTAAAAATATAACAGACAACATATTATAGTCAAGTAACAACAATTACAGTGTTATTCTGTGTAATGGCATTTGGTAATATAAAAAATAGTTTACCATGTTTCTATTACAACGTTATAACATAAATCTTGTGACACTCATGCTATGACTAGACTTTACCATTAAAGATATTGAAACATCTTAAATCCATAGTTTATATTAGTGTTTTAGAAAAACAACTTAATTGTAAACATTATTAGGTAATGCTAATGCAAATGAAATTTAATATATTCTCAGATTCAATTACCTTTTTTAAAATTCTGATGCTAATTACTTGGTAACTCTTCCATTTTTTTGGTTTCTAAAGGTACATATTAAGTAATTAAATATACGAGAATTAAAAAATATATTAAAATAACAGTACCCCTTTAGTGCCCATCCGTTGTTTGATGGAGTCGAGTTGCTTCTTGGCGGCAGCATTGTGCGGCTCCAGCTTGAGGACCTCGATCAGATCATTGCTCGCCGCCCGAAGGGAGCCGAGCTTTTCCCGAGCAGTCGCCCGCCTTTGGAGTGCTTTGACGTAGGTGGGGTCCAAGCGCAGCGCCTCAGTGCAGTCCGCTTCGGCTTGGTGCAGGCTGCAGGTGGACATTTTAGCCGAAATTAATCTCTATCAAATTGTATCAAGTGTAAATTTCCAATGAAGTCACGGGATACAGTGTATCAAATGAAAGTATTTATTCTTGCTTTATGACACTGCTTGCCACACGCAGCAACATAGGCAGGTGAGGAGCCATGCTTTGCAATCCTTAGTCGGCATGCCCAGCGTGGGCCTAACCCTTCAGGGGAGGTGTATACGTCTACGTCGTATAATAACGTATATGAATTTGAAAGTGCTACTTCCACAGCCATAGATCTACCTAGAAAAGAGACCTAACCTAACCAGAAGGTTTTACCTATCCAGAGGGTTCTACCAATTTCCAACAAATATCACAATATCATCCCACCTCTCCTTCTTGAGATAGCAGAGTCCTCTATTGGCGAAGTATATAGCCTCGTCCTTGACTAGCTGGATAGCGCGGTTGTAGCAGGTGATGGCATCATCCCACTTTTCGGCCTTGACGAAACTATTACCCTGAAAATGATATGAACACAGCATAATTATTCACATTGAGTCTTAAGATAACTGCTGTTGATGTTTTGATCTACTGAGTGGTGGTGAGGGGGTGGGGGGGAGGTTCAGTTCCCAGGACAAAGAACTGTGCAGGATAAAGAACTGTCCTGTATCAAGATGGATAATTATCTATATATTTATTTAGAAATACTCATGTAGTTAAACAGTTTCTTGGCTACAATGACAGTTTATTAATAGCAAATGCAAGGTAAAATGTGTTTTTTTTACAACTTGTTACTTATATGATAAGTGTTCATACATATGTGGATAGTTTTTACTGTCTGTTACATTTGTACTTAATGAAAGTTGATATACAATAAGCATGAACCCTGGGAAGGGTGTGTGCTGTTCAAAACACTAAGTCAACTCCTGAGGGAAGAACAATTTCATGAAAGTAACTTATTGTTTTCCATTTTCCTCATCAGGTATACATACCTTCTCCTTATGGTGTTGAGCATCATCTCTCAGCTTCATTTGCTTGATGACTTCACCCTGCCCGTGATCCAATGTCACAGTAAGATTTGGAACATCCTTTATCTCCATTTCTTCATATGCTTTATTCTGAAAAAATATGAAAGTAATGCGATTAGAAGGTCAGATTAGGTAATAATCAGTATCATTGACTAATTATAGGGATATCACACATGCAACACTAAACAGAGTGTGATATAATGAAATTGGAATTTACTAATTATATTGGAATTTAGGTTATGGAATAGTTAAAAAAACAAATAAAGACTTCATAGGAGACAGAAGGTAGAATTTGGGTAGAATATAGTATTTGTTATTAAGCCATATAAACATAAGAGAATGAAACATACAGGATCATAAGCTTCATAGAAGGTGTATTCAGTGGTAGGGAGCCGTCTCTTGTTTTTCTTCTTGTTTTTAATACACTTCTCCGCACGGACCCTGCTTCTGACTGGTGGTAACTCCTGGATAACAAATTTTATTGGTATTTTCATAAAACATATTGTGTCAATTTCAAAAGCAGAGGTAATGTAGTTTTAGATATATATTCGAGGATTGGATTTACAGAAGCAGAACATCAATTTCGCAAACACTATTAAATAGTGTGAGTGAAAACATATCATTTTCTACAAGTGACAATTGTAGTATTAATACTTTTCTTTACACCAACAAAGTGAACACTGTCACAAACATATACAATAAAAAAGTACTGGCAACATACAGAAAAGTGACAAGTATACAGCATTATAAGTAAACAGCATGCTTAAATGTATAGGAAACATAATTTAACAATATAAATTAAAAATCTGGATTAAAAATTACTGCACTATATAAGTACACTGCACTTAGTGCCAAATGTACAATCTAAATAATCAAATATCCTATTAAATTAAGATCCTATAATAAAAAGGGAAAACAAGAATTAAAATGTCATACTAGATCTCAATTGACACATCATGTTTTTATAACACACATTTTTGTAAAAACTTCTTTACATGCACCATGGATTGAAGCCCATATTATCATTGCCTTACTAGGCCATCACATGAAGATAATAAAAAATATATATACATTTCTCATTCTTTTTGATACCTAAATTGTTTCATATTGGCTTAAACAATAAGCAAATCACTAAACTTGACTAAACTACTTTATAATAAAAGAAAATTGACTCTAAACTACGTTATATTAAAAGAAAATTGCTAAGATGCATCGTTGTATTTATATAACATATTGACATAACTAAAATTTTCGCAATTAACCGTAGGTGCTTGGTAGCTTGAAAGTAGGGCCAATTTGAGCCAAAATGGAATTTTATTTATTTAAACAGAAATATTTGCTCTAAGTGTGTTATAATGAGAAGTGTACAATCTTGAACCCAGTTGTGGTAATGAATGCTGATGAATGATGTCCATCAATGGACTTTAGTGGGCGGAAACGATTAAAAGCTCCTGCCAATTACAGTTAGGTTGTGGTGCAGAGCTCATAAAATCATTGAACACTCCTTATAACAAATGATAAGAACATTATCATTATCAATTATGATGATCAATATGTAACCCTTCATAACCTAAAATGTGAAGCTTTCTATTTTAAATAACTGGTGTAACATGGGA
Organism: Parelbella machaon machaon; assembly: GCA_018246775.1. Taxonomy (NCBI): domain Eukaryota; kingdom Metazoa; phylum Arthropoda; class Insecta; order Lepidoptera; family Hesperiidae; genus Parelbella; species Parelbella machaon. The sequence continues at coordinate 11,150 of DWFV01001289.1, forward strand.
GTATTCCACACTACCTGCATACCCCATCTGGGATTACAGGTGTGATGTTACATCTGTTACTTGAAATGTAGAGATGATACTTTATATTTGGATGACAATATAATTGTGTAATTATGTAATGAAATGAAATTATTTTCTTTCTTATTATTCATCATTGATCTGTGTGTTGCAATAGTCTTTTGATTTAATATTAGTATGTACTGAAGATATATGATAATTGACTGCCTCGTTGGTTGAGCGGTTGCAAGCGCTACTACCGATTGGGAGGTCCTGGGTTCAAATCCCAGGTCATGTGCTATTGGATTTTTCTAATTTAGAATTTCTAGTAGTGACTCGGAGTCTGGAATTGTGCCCGCTGTATGGCAATAGGCTCACCAC
>DWFV01001290.1:0-11523 GCA_018246775.1 Parelbella machaon machaon
GCCGATGGTGGTGCACGGCTTCTCCGTGGGCGGCTACTTGTGGGGCGAGGTGTGCGCCCACGTCATCCAGAATAAGGAGCGGTGAGGATCTTTTTCTTGGTTAGAACCATACCCTGCTGCGGTACAAAGGTTTTCTGCCAAGTTTGAGGACTTTAGCGAACATTATTCTTTTATTTTCGTCAGCACTTCTAACGTTAATTGTCGGAACTGCGTTTCTGAATGTATCGGATTTAGAGACTCGTACATTTTAGAGAACATTATAGGAAACTCGTAAGGTGTGTGCACTTGATATTGAGTCTTGAAACGCTTCACAAAGAAAGAGGTGCACGCCATGACATGAACCCAGAACGCGAGGAATTTTATGTTATATTCTAAATGACTAAACTGTAGCTGCGTTTTCGCAGCCGTTTGCTTATTTTTTTTTAATTTACTATACAATAAATAATTTCAGCTACCAGCCAGTAATAGATCGAGTAGCAGCCCAGGTGTGGGATTCCGCAGCTGATATTTCGGAGATCAGCATCGGCGTGCCGGCGGCGGTGTTCCCCAAGAACAAGATCATGCAGAAGACGCTCAGAGCGTACATGGAGTAAGTTCGTTTGTAATACTGGTTATAGTTTGGACTTTATCGAACAAGAAGTAAAAAGTAATTAATGTAGAAGAAACACGTTAGATCTGTAAGAATAGAGATATTCGGCACTTGTTGCTCTCTACTTCCCTCGTAAGATAACTGGCGCGGTGATATAATAATGCAACTGCAATTCCAATTCCGATTGAGGTTACAAAACTACATATTTTCCAACCTGTTAATACACTACAGTGGGTTTTATTATTATTATTATTCTTTCATTCTCGTTTGTACTCTCCATACACAACATTGTAATTGTACGCTACCAATCGCTTATTATGTGCACAATCAATTATAACAATTCTACATAGTATATTCGCGTTTTCGCAAGCACCGCGTGTCACGTGTGGCCTTGAGACAATTCTCCCGATAGCATTGACCGTGACACTATCGGGCGTTCGTCGTCGCCCGATCGCAATCTGTGTATATCGCGAATTACTCACAATATCAACTTGATTAATGTAAGTGTGACTGTAATAAAACATATTTTCTTTAGCAGGCCGCTGATAACGCTTTTGTTTTTTTTTTACAAACGTTTGAAATGTGTTGACTCTTAGTATACTATTATGATAACCGTAGGTATAAATAGTGAGTTGCTATCTCCTTTTCAAAACACAACAAAACTACGTTTTGTTACACGGTGATGCGGTTTTACCGTGCTATTTTTTCAATAAGCCTCCTGACATCAATCATATTTTCATTACTATAGTATAATTTTTTTCTCCGTGCAGTTTGCGTCATAAAACGTCGGAGCGGTGAAGCGAGTATTTTGCTCTCTCTCCCACTCAAGGGCCTTATGGGCGGGCATAGTGATGCGCATTATTGTTGTCGATGAGCGTTATCGATAGTATATTTAGTTTTTTTTACCCTTTGTATACCGCACCGCCGCCGTGCACCTGCCTTCGAAGACTCATTTGTTTTTATCGACAATGGCGCTGCGTCCGCGCAACGTGCTGACCGCCCTAGCCAGCTTATCATTTATGACCCAAACTGCAGGAGAAAAAAATTATACTATAATACGTTCATTAATAACGACTTAACAATAAATAAATAAATCGTTGCACGTGCGCCAAAATTACTGCCACGAATAAGGTCTTTGTAATTTTAAATACCAGACAAGTTTTTAGTTCTGTAAATCCTAATAATACTACATTACGAGTATGTTGCTTTATGTCAAAAACATCTGTGATTGAAACATAAGGCTTTGTTCGACGACTGAATCTGATCTGAAATATAAATCAATAAAGAGAAATCAGTAGGTAATTACGTCGATTGAAGATCACATAGGATGAAAGTCACGCCGGTTGAAGATCGCCTGGGTTCCACCACGTTTACGTGTTTTGGAGAATTTGATGATAGATTAAAGAAAACGTGTTTCGGGTTTGAATAAATTACAATATTTTGTTAACCTAGTTACAGACAGGCGCGCATAATTTATTTACGAGTCATTGTCCGAAACATAAAACAATCAGAAGACAAGAAAACTGTCTCTATAAAGAAAATTGAATTTTTACCCAGTATACAAATTTTCATTCATTGAAAACAATAGAAACAAGCAGGTGGCAATAAAAGTAATCATTGTCACCCAGGTAAGTCTTAAACTGAACTTACAGGAGTACAGGAATAGGATTGCTTGTATCAATTTATCGAGTCAGTGTCATATGTTAATAACATTATATGTGTTAAATTAGCAAAAAGACTACAAGAAACCTAAACTGTTAGTATCACTTGAATGCAATAAATATTAACATCTGTTCTATTTGAAGTTGGTCACATCTATTGTACATATTTACCTCAAAACACCAGACCCGTAACACCAAAATATAACATCTCTTAGCAACAATTGCTATTTGGTTGAAATATTACTTATAGGTAGATATGATTAATAGAAAAATTCGTTTCTTTGTTATGTATGTGTCTGTTCCACTCCTAGAATTCCTTTATTTCTTAATTTTTTTTACCTACTTTTGCAGTTCTAGATTTATAACAAAAAATGCTTCACATCACATTTACTGTTGAGAATAAAAAAGAAAAATTCTAACTGGACTGAAAATTTATTTAAGGATTCTAATAAATGCCTACTTGAGATTTACAATTACCTAAAATTTTAGAAAAACATAACAAATAAAAATAAAAATTAAAAAAGACTCTTTAGTGAGTGAAGCAAATACATTTTTGTTTTCAACTGTAAAAAAATGAAAAATTTCTTTTGTGACATACAATGGTAAATTTTAGACATGTTTTTAAAGCTTATTATTATGTGATAAGTCACAGAGAAAAAGATGGGTTGTTTGGAACAGGGTGTATAGACGATTGGACAGAAATAGTAAATGTTAGCGAGAGCCATAATAAGAATACATTGTAACCACCAGACAGCTGTGTCTTAACAATATTTCATTTTATATTTTACTATAACATTATGATATACAAGTCCCTTTGGCCAGTTTTTTTTTTCTTAACCAATTATTGTATTTCCATGTAAAAGGTTTTTTACTATTAATTAAATTGAAACGGTGAAATTTGGGAGTGTACTACACTCCTCTGCCTACCCCTTCGGGGATTACAGATTTGTTACAGTTAATTTAATTGACAACTTCATAATAATATATTCTACATACATTAACATACATTTGAGTATAATTATGTACCTCTATTTCACAACCATTTTAATATTCCCCTGTTGGAATACAGGTCCCCTGTCAGAGTAAGTTATTATGTAGCTACAGCTGTAATAATATAAGAGGTTATATAATTACAATAGCACTGAAATTTTAATGATAATATATAATTTATGCTGATGTAATGAATGCAATTTGAGATATGAAAATTTATGAAAAATATCGTACAAATATTTATTAGATATAATATTGCACTTCTGGAATACTTGAAAGCTACATATATTTTACAAACCATTTACACAATATAAATAATTTTAGTGTTCAGGGCGGTCAGTAGCTTGACAAGATCTACTGGACAGACATTGCCCATCTATTACCACTAATAAGAAAAAACTTTGCACAAAATATATATTTTCAGCTATTGTTGTCATAATGGGCAAACTTTTCGTTGTTCAATTCAATTCATAAAAATAAATAGGGTGACTTTCGATTTATAATCAAAATAGCATAGTTATAACTGTACGTTTGAAACACAATCATGTTGTACATTGTATATCTACTTACCTCCTCAAGAAATTTAGTGACGTCGTACACACCGTTGTGGATAATGAGGATCGCGTCGTCGCGCGTGTTGCGACACTTCAATTCTTCGCGGGTGAACATCTTCATTTGGTCTTCCATTATCACGACTTATGGTACTACGGCTTAAAAATATTAATGGGAAGCGACTGAACCCTTCTGAATCACAAATGCTTATGTCCTACGATACCGTTAATCCTATGGACGAGTTTTGTTGAGTAATAAACCTACTAACTAATTAAAATTAACGAGCGAATGTACTACCTAAAACGTGTACAACTCCCTAGCAGTCAAATATACTTGTCATTATACGTGACATTGTGATTGACATTTATCTAAGTGACATTATTGATTTGACACGTATTTTATTTGTCGACTTGACGGCTTCATATCCAGTATTGCTACACGTTGTATATTTGGTGAAGAAATATTAATTTACAGCACTTGTATAAAAGATATCTGTAACAAGTAAAGGAACTATTTTGTGTCCAGTTCTCTTTCATAAATGGCTTCGTCTTTTTGTGTAGTTTAAATTCTGTTGTAATTTTATTCGCTAAATCAAAATCTATACAAAACATACATAAACATACACACATTTATTATAACGTATTTAGGCGTAACCGATGCGGGATGAAATTTAAAACTCCTTTAGTTTTTTGTCTTCGAATTTAATTTTATTTCATAAACAAACTAATAAGAAATGTCAAACACATACGTTAATTGCTCATTTTCGCCCTGGATTGTTGTGTGTAAATTGTAATAAAAATTAATTATGTAATTCAGTCGTTAAAAGTTCAAAGGATATTTTTTTGACATTTTTAAAATATTAATATTTTTGCGGGTATCTGCACAGATTAGTGCTTGTCAACCTTTTTTCGTTTTCGTACCTGTTAAAAAACCTTTTCATGTATGAGTATCCCTCGTCGTATAAAAAACTCTATACTTTTTTTGGGTATTGAATGGGAAACTTTCAAATGGTACCAGGGGTTCTGGGAGAGATACCGGGTTATAGGGGATTTGTATCACACTAAAACACCCTCCTCGCTGGCCCTCCTCTGCCCTAATACATTATAATAATATTTATGTACGGTAACTGTTTTTAATTCACAGTATTTACACCATTACCAATATAATTTTTACATACCCCCCCATAGGACCATTTTTGTTAAGTAAAAGCAATGTGTTAAGTGACTGCCTCGTTGGTCGAGTGGTTGCCAGCTCGACTGCCGATCGGGAGATCCTGGGTACAAATCCCGGGTCGGGTAATATTGGATTTATCTAATTTAGAATTTTTCAGAAGTGACTCGGAGTCTGGATCTGGGTCTGGTGTATGGCAACAGGCTCACTAACTATTCCATGGGATTTAAACGTAACTGGTGAAACGTGGGGGTGAACTACACTCCTCTGCCTACCCCTTTGGGGATTACAGGCGTGATGTTACGTTTTTAAACGTAGAAACAGCAGTGCAGTTGGAAAGGCAGTGAAAAAAGGTTATGCTTTGGAATAGCCCCCATTAGCATGGCCAGAATGGGGATTATGGGCAAACACCACCATCATCATCATCATCAGCCTACTTCCGTCCCCTGCTGGACATAGGCCTCTCCAATGGCATGCCACTGAGCTCAATGTTCAGCTCTTCGTATCCAACCACTGCCAACCACTTTGCGTATATTGTCACTCCACCTAGCTGGAGTGCGTCCTACGCTACGTTTGACAAGTCACGGTCTCCACTCCAGAACACTACTGCTCCAGCAGCTATGTGAGCACCACCAGGCAGGGGGTCTATATCTAGCAGTGAACTGATACAAGCTGATGCTGTGTAAGACAAACATTTTTGCCATGAATGAAAGGATACAAGGCTATTCTACACTTTAATGATGTATTAATCTATTTACAAATTCTTGTGTTCTTTGCTATAATTTAATAGTAGTTGCCTCTTGAATATCTTTCTGCTTATGTGTTCCATCACAGAAGGGCCTGTTCTTTGTTTGTTTACAGTTGCACAGCCAGTAGTCTTTTGTTTTTTCAACTGTAAATCTTATAGGTCTGAAATAATATAATATTAGATTAAAATAGCAACTTTAAGCAGAAATCTGTGTTTTGAAACTGAAAAGATAGCATTCTTCAGTGCCATGAAATAAATTAGTCCTAAAAATGCATTTGATGATAAGGGCAAAGTTAAGATACAATAATATTGTAGTAGAGAGGAGTTGATGAAAGGAGGTTTATGTCCAGCAGTAAATTGGCAAAATCTCATGGATCAGTAGATGGCTAAATGAATCAATTAATGGAATTTCATTTTTATTTATGTATTACTTTGAAATATCCTGCCTCTTCATCACCGTGATTAAAACGATGGTTGAGTTGGATTAGGTCATCAACAAAATTATTTGTGATTAAAGTTTGCCCTGAATTATTAACTGAAATAATTGTGTCTTTAATTTAATTAGTCATAAATAGAGGCTCTGTAGAAGCTAGTTAAATATAAGGACAAAAGCTCACCTCTGTTGGATTTTAAGGAAGATATCCTTATGGGTGCCATCACAAAGGGGTTGTGATTTGGAGCGACCACATAAGCACCAATGGTAGGTTTTCCCTTCTTCAAGTGTAACCTTGAACGGTTTCCTATCATACACAATTCCATTGTCAGATTGACTACTGGCAGAGTACACAGATGCTAATGGATTTTTTGGTATCTCAGGCTTTGGGCCCTTTGTAACATATGTGGCATGTACCTAAAAATGAATAACAGTAATATATAAGGACCACATATGCAGCTATGTATTCCCAACAATGCAGAGTCTATATTTTGGTAACCAGGCAGCCGATGAACATACAAGTCTGTTCCTAAAAATAGCACAATAATATGGTCTATATGGCTAAAATACAGTCTAAAGTCTACTATGTTTATTGATGCAATTATCTATATTTGACCATCTCATTGGTCAAGTGTTTGCATGCCTGACTTCTGATAGATAGGTAATAGATTGAATTCCCTGTTGTGGCACTATTGGATTTTGCTACCTTAGAATTTTTAGTAGTGGCCCCGAGTCTAGATATGAGCCATATGTATTACACCATTCCGTCTACCCTTTTTGACAATTACAGACATTATGTCAGGTTTTTTATTTATACTTCCACTGTTGGAATATACCGTGGAAGTATATATATACATAAAAAAATATACTTATTCTTCATAATGTGCCAACCACATTATGGAAACAAATTGAGTTTTGATTAAGTCCATTATGAATATTACTAGACTTTACACTGATAATAGATTTCAATTTAGGGCTATTGAATTCATCATTACAAAACATTGAAAATAAGGAATACATTATAAACGTAGACTTATGATTTTAAAAAGTAATATATGTCTCACCATTTGTGTAATTAATAAAGAATATACAATAGGTTAAGAAATGGATAATAATAATTATTGATACTTTAATTATTAGAGTGTGGTATTTATGAATCATAATTATTGCTTTTTTTGCATTACAGTTTATAACTCTAGTAATGAACAATGCAATATTTTGCAGGTCATGGCAATCAACTCTGCAAGTATATTAATAATTTTGTATTACCCCATGGAAATAACTCAAAAACGTATTATGTAACTAGTGCTATGAATGTTTGTTATATTGATTAAATTTCTATACTTTACCCTTGCTTCGTAACAAAAGATTATAATTTAAGTGCAAGATCAGTAGGACAAGTTTATATTTATGCAGTGTATCGTTTATAGATGTATCCACTGTAACTTGTGTTGGTAATCCGTAAATAAATAAATGTAAAAAAGAATAGCCAATAAATAATGAAGAGTTTACTGCAAACGTTTCGGTTGAAAGTTTTGTTTTATAATATATGCTACCATTCAATGTTCCGGTTATTTACAATACCTTCGTTATTAAACTGATCCTTCTTTTTATTTTTGGAGCGAACATTTTAATAAACATTTTCGGGCTTAATAATTTAGGTTATTTCTGTGTCCTTTATCTTCCAATTATTTTTTTGGAAACGTATAGTTTCTGCTTAAGAAGTAAGTGATTTGTAATTTTTTCAAGATTAGGTATTACGTTGAGATAGAAGCCATAACCTCAATTATAATCGAAACTACTTGCAACGTTATACAATGCATATAATATATTGTAGCCATTAAAATTATTTGGCATTTGCCACTTTGACAGTTTGATTTGACACTCGTTTTGTGCTGTGTTCTCTGTAATGTTTTGTATTTTGTCATACATACATGCGGGGTTGTTATCAATCGATTCTGAGGTTATGAATATAATTTTATAATTGCAGAATATCCGGTTTTACATATTTATAAATGTAGTGCCCATTTTAAAAAAATACAATAAAAGAAAAAAAAAAATCGGTTCGTGTTTTCTTTCATAATTCTGTCTGTTCTCACTCGCTATGTAAATAAATCAAGACTAAAAAGACTAAAAAGTGTTTTTTTGAGACCTCTTTGTTCGCCACAGTTTGTTACTAGTTTGACTTTATATAACTTTGGCCAATTAAAGCAATAGTAAAATCATATTAGCTATTCGGTTTTGTTTTAATTTATGTACTTATTACAGATTAGATCTTATGTGTAAAATCTGGTCTGGTTTATTTCTTCCTTGTGTCAAGCATAATATTTTTAATAATCTGTACTCTGTACTCATACGTAATAAAAATAATCTATATCTGTTCTTGTGCCTTCAGTGCCTTGTTGATTTTTTGTTTTTCATGGAGTAGTATTAGGTAGTTCTCTTAAGTCTCGCTGTTTTTTTTTTAATCCATTTTCTCTGTATTAAAATGTTATTTCAATTCAAAAATTAGGAGAATAGATCAGCAATTTCTGAAATAAATATAATAACAAGAAGATGTTATTTGTTTTTCTTTTGCGTTTATAATTACTGAGTAATGTCTAGAATTAGAGGTATTGAGGCCAAAGTGCTAAGAGTTCAAAAGGGAGTCTTGCATAGCTTGCATATTGATAAAAACGGGTTAAATGAACCCAATAAGAAGAAACAAGATACTCATGTGTACAAGGATGACGTGGAAAGTACGTGAACGATTTGTTAGCTATTTATTTCAGGTTATACTCTAAAATTAATCAGTTGTTGCTTCCAACATGTCCATTGCCCTGTAGTATAAAGCCATAGAAATTCAAGCTCAGCTTTGTCATATCAGCCATAGTATATGCAAATGTGTGAGGTAGAAACAATTTACATCTTGAATTGTGAGCAGAGTTATATGTATACTTTGATCAGCACAGTATCTGCAATCATGGTTCAGTATGTACTCTTTGTACTTAACACAAATGTATTTAATGCAATTTTTTTGTTTACAGAGCACCAGATTAATGAGTTGCTGTACAAGTTGCCAAAACTGGATCAGATATTCGAGGTTCATCGCAAGATAGGTGAAGGGACATTCAGTTCGGTGTACCTGGGCTCCCTCAAGCAGCACTCGCATCTGTCTGATGTTGAGAAGAAGTGGTTTGCAATAAAGCACTTGGTGCCTACTGCACATCCTGCCAGAATTGAGCATGAGTTAAGATGCCTCCAAGATATAGGGTGAGTAATTTTGTTAAAGTATATGTATGTGTATGATTCCCTCTGACTTGCTGTGTGGACAATCTGGAAAAGACTGCTGGCAGAAGCTTTATAAGTTGAGGATAAGGTACAGTATAGTAAGTACACTCCCACATTTCACCGGTTACATTTACATTTCATGGAATAGTTAGTGAGCCTATTGCCATACACCAGGCATAGATCCAGACTCTGAATACCTACTAGAAATAAGCACACTTGGATTAAAAACTCTGATATCATGATGATAATGAAATTTTATGATTTAGTTTTGCTGCTTATTTTATTATTGAGAGACCTCACTCATATTTATTATGTAAATATCTAGTTTATAGATCTACTGTTAACTTGAAAGAGCTAAGTGTACTTATTTCTATAAAAAGTATAATCAGGTTTATTTTTATGGCCAATTTTTATTCTGTGTAAGAAAGAAATCTTCAATATTTAATTTATTTCTAAATTATAAAGTACATTCACAGAGAATAATTGTTGAGTGCATTCTTTAGGTTGACCTAACAATTCATCTATATTACATTGTTGATGAAACTTTATATATACCAAAATATTAGAAAATGGCTATTCTAGGGGTTTGAAATGTCTTCCCTTGGTTAACCAGTTATTCAGTTCAACCTAAATCATAATATGAGTTAAAAATATTAAATCTATAGTACTTGTACTTGATAATTTATGATGATAATTATATTTGCAGGGGGAAGAACAATGTGATTGGTGTGGAATTGTGCCTTCGTCATTTTGACACTATAGTATTTATTATGCCTTATATACCTCATAGAAAGTTCTCAGTAAGTAAACACTTTGATTGTTCTATGACTTATTTAAAAGACATGATAAAAATTATGTTTTCAACTATCGACTCACAATATGTTTGTATGCACATACATTGATCGACAAAAAGATAAATAAGGAATTTGTTTTGTAGCCAGCATGGATCGATGAGTAAGTTTGCATTAATTTATAAAATAAATCCTGACATATTAGCTTGCATTATTCACATAAGACATGTGTCATAATTAAATATTTGTCTAATATATTCTGTAAAGATAGCTCTCTATTTGGCACTCTATACTTTCTGCCCACCTTATAATGGACTTGGTCAGATGATATAATCTAATTTGTTCAGTAGGTACATAAAAAAATGGTCCTTAGCATTTCCTGAACATCAGTGTTTATTATATAACATGATCCCATCTTAAATTGTAGTATTCATAAGCTAAAACTGAATTTGCCAGGAGTACGTAGGAGAGATGGACGCGGCGGAACTGCAGCGCTATATGCACGCCCTGCTCACGGCGCTTCAGCATGTCCACTCGTTTGGCGTCATCCACCGGGACGTCAAGCCCAGCAACTTCCTCTACGACCGCGAAAATGGCAGGTAACGATTTACCATTTTATGATATTATATGAATATGAATAAGATTTTATTTATATAAGTCGTCGTCATCAGCCTCTAGATGGCCACTGCTGGGAAAAGGCCTCCCCTAATCGGCACCACTCCTACGGATTCTGGGCATTCCAAATCCAGAATATAATAATTAATATTTATATAAATTAATATTTTGCATTCCTAACATCTATATTCAGATTTATTTGATGATGAGTTTTTGATGCACATTGAGGTCATTGCAGACTCGTTCAGTATACATTCAGTATACTTATTTATTGCAGATACTTATTCATCTAGTATATAATTTAAAGACACTGTCTATATAGATATTTTTTGTATTAGTTGTAAATGTGGGCTTAATCTTGCAGGTACCTTTTGGTTGATTTTGGTCTGGCGCAGCGCGTGTGCCCGGCGCCAGTGGCGCCGCCCCCCGCGCACTCCAGCAACACGTACAAACGGCTTCGGGAAGAGGTAGATGCTTAGAATGTTTGTTACTATTCATAGCATAACATAGGACATATCTCTAGAAAGCTTATTAATACTACTGGAACACGTAACATACGTAACATCACGCCTGTAATCCCCGAAGGGGTAGGCAGAGGAGTGTAGTACAATCCCACGTTTCACCAGCTACGTTTAAGTCCCATGGAATAGGTGGTGAGCCTATTGCCATACACCGGGCACAATTCCAGACTCCGAGTCACTACT
>DWFV01001291.1:0-11523 GCA_018246775.1 Parelbella machaon machaon
TTGCCATTTCTGGTGTATGCAAGAAGCGAACAATTCAGTCTTCAGGAGTCAGTCTTTGCCAAATATGTAACGGGACGGTTATTAAAATATTTAATACTGTAATAAGACCAACTTTTTGAATCGTTCCCTCGCTGCAGAGGATCGTGGCTCTCTTAATGGTGTCTCACCAGATGGTCCTGTCTCTTGCGCCCTGTAGTGATGTTCCGATGTCATAGAGTGATGTTCCGAGTGCCAATGAGGCCAATTAACCGGGCTAATAAAACTAACAGTCTCAATTCCTGCGAGTCTTTCACCAATGAAACATTAATAATCTTATTAACAAGGTATATCAATTGGGGTAAACCCTAAAAGTCCTAGTCTTCCACGCCTGTTTGAATTCGGTGGCATGATTTTATGGACAGTAGCGACTATTTCTACTACCTGCTTCTTCTCTGCACTCTTTGCTTAAAAAGTAAACGTACCGTCGTAATATATACCATAAAAAAAATTGTACTCCTTTCTCTAACCTCTATAAACAAGGCATTTTCAATCTAATCTGTTTTTAAATAACTACATTTTCTTTCTTTATCATCCCTCTGAGCTATTTATTTCGTCGCATTTTGCCATTTAAGTATTAATAAATAGTTTATAAGTATAAAGATATTCCGTCAATGGATCGAAAATTGCATTTATATCCAGCACGGACTCATAAAGAGTGACTTCATCTACCGTCTACGTTAAGATTAAAGAATTATTTTGCGTCTTTTAAAACATTTCAACTGATGTTCGTAAATGTGCTTTTCAATACAGCAACATGTTCTATTTTTAAATTTTAACTTACATTAAACATTTTAGATATATATGGCCTACGATTACTATTCTCTTCTCTACTCCACGATTACTTTGGCATAATTTCTCTGTCGTCCCAATGCTCATTATCACCCATTTTCAAAGGTTTTTAATATCGAGGGTGGTCTTAATTTCAAAAAGCTAAGAAACGAGGTATACCGGCACCCCACAAAAGATAGTTACACGTAAAAGTGGATGTTGCGTGCCTGCGGTAGGTACCAAGTATCGACACTTCGACGAAACGAGGCACGAAGGCTAACAAGATGCTAAAGTAATCGTCAATTCGAACATTAAGGTTGACGATCGATTCTCTTCAAAAGGTATCGATCTAACTGTAAAAAAAATACATATGAAGTTGTTTATTACTTTTTCTTTGTGTGGCTCTATACAAATTAATCATAGCCTCATATAATTGTGAACGTAACATCACATCTGCAATCCCCGAAGGAGTAGGCAGAGGAGTGTAATTCACTCCCACTTTTTACCAGTTACGTTTAAGTCTCATGGAATAGGAAGTGACCCTGTTGTCATACACCGGACACTATTGTGAACAATAGCAGAATATTTATAGCTTCAGTAACGATAGTTAACAGGATTCATATATTTTTATGCCAAGAACGAACAAACAAAATTAACTTGTACAAGTGGCCGCTGCTACCGAAAAGCCAAATATTAATTCTTAACGAGACTGTCAATTACATGGTATCAATAGGAAACAAGACTTTTATTGTCCATAAGGCCATTTAGTATTATATCGTACCAATTAGTATTAATTAGGATTCCTCCTATTAAAATTAGGTCTCAAATGCGCTAAAGGTTACACGTGCAAGGGGCAATCATATCTTTATTTATTGGTACCAAAGATCGCTTTGGAAAATTCCACTCAAATTAAATGTCTCGATGAGGTTGTAATAACGACATCGGATTTGATATCGTACCTATATCCTAATAAAATACTCAAGCTAAAAGCTGACCGTGAATAAAATCTCACGCTCGATTCTTAAACTTTTTTTACCTGATAAAGGTTTTTACAACAGCTATAAAGAAGTCTATTAAAATCAATTAAATTTTAGGAAAACAAAGCCACTTCGTTATGTTACAAGCTGCTACGATAAGCTTTCAAAATAATTTTCAACAATAGAGTGTAAAAGTATTATTTATCTATATAACTGAGCTTTTCCACAGATAAAGAAGAATGAAGGTCCGGATTGGGCCTTACATCAAAAGTATTGAACGGATACAGAACAGATTAAAAATTCATAGAAAGACATTCCCTTGTCTCTGCAGTATTTAAAAAACATACAAAAGCGATACAAAATCCATTGCATGCGTGAAAGAAATGGTCTCAATTTGTGGATAGAAAAATCCATCCAGGTCTGTTATTGAGAGGAATGATAATAAAGCATGTAAGCTATTTAGTATTCTGGAACAATTAAAAATGTAGGAATTATAACTGGAATCCTCCTTGGAAATAGTTACTTCAATATTTATATTTACTTCTAAAAGTGAAAACCAATCAATAAAATTTAAATGTGTCAAGCCAAAAACCGTAATTATGTCCAATTACTTAATGTATGAGTGCCTAAAATCTGAGAGTTGTCACAATATCGCTGCCACTCTGTCTGCAGACTATACCGTAAAATTTACTTAACATTCATGAAGATACAACGTGATCGACCAATACATATTCAACATGAATCGTAAATTTTCAATGGCGAATAAAAAGAACAGGAGACGATACGAACACCTGACCATTATAAGTCGAGATCACGATATAAAATATTGCCACCGAGATTTATTTCACGGCGCGTCCACGATTAATCGACAAATATTAATTAGCAACGTTCTGAGGTCAATAATCTGTTTATTATTATACTCATAACTTGGATAAGAACGACACTCTCACATAAATGAGCTCGCCTTTAAATTTGGCTCACAAAAAAGACGAGAATTTATAATATATTAATAATTTTTAAGTGAAATGAGGTTCATGGCAATATTATTACTTCAATTTTTCACGTTTAGGGACTGCTTTAGGGCCTGTGTAGGGCCATTTTAACGCCAAATTTATGTTTTATTTACATTACCTTAGTGTTGCATTCCATACAGAGAGATTTCGGTTTTTCGCAATTAAAATTATAAACTCAACAAATTAGGAGATAGCGGTTCTTGTCACAATCAGTTTAATCTATATTTTAAATTGAAGCACATCTTAACGACGATTATAAAATGTTTCGATATTTAAAATATCAGGTTTTGGTCTTAAAAATAAACGGTTAAAGAAACTAAATTAAACAAATCTCTAAATTTATTGCACTATTTAATAGCCTATCTAACGGTGGTAAAACGACGGCAATTTGTTACTAGCCATAATCTAAATAATATCTAGTTCTATAAATCAGCACCTGTGTCATGAGACTTTCGATTGTTTTTGTTATTAATAACCAACACCAGTATTTCATGTCTGCTATTCTTCGAAAATTTATAATGATTTAAGAACGCATCATATCTCTCCATCCACCTTTGTTTAGAGGTCCACTGATGACTTCTCTAGCTGGAGTCTCCTGGACTTTGAATCTAACTGTTCTCCACAGATTCTTAAGTCAACTTGTTTTTCTCTTAACCAGATGTGATCAATCGATTCCACTAATCCTCAAATGGGTCAAAAGCTTCCTCCTAATTCACAAAGGTAACGCATAATGGCCAAATGTATTCCTCGGTCTTTTGATTAGTCTACCATAGCATCTCCAGGCAGTCCATAGTATTGTCACCTTCGAAAACTGGCTTGTTTGAGAGGCTGAAAGTCTTCTTGCAATGGATTGAAAGATTTCGTAATCCTTAGCTGATCGATTATAACTTGCAAAAAATGGTTAGAATCGCAGTGAGCGTAGTTCTTCAGTAAGATTTGATAGCCTTTATATACAGATATATCGCTAGCGAAGGGTTTATCGTCATTTTGGAGGATTACTATGCTTTTTCTAAAAGCTTCTGGGATTATTTGTTTGTTGATGATAGTCTTTAATGGCTTCTGGAGCGTCATTTACTTACATGTGTTTACAGGCAATACTGATAGCCCTGTTTCTGATGCAGCATCTACTGGTGCCTTGTTATTCTTGATCTCTTGGTAAGCTTCTTTAATCTAATATTAACAGATGTCCAAGATATCACTGGTGTAGTGCCGGGTCAATTTAGGTCGCTTGTTATTCATCGCCGTAGGCAGAGAAGCTTTATCCGAAGCTGTCTATGATATTTTCAAATGTCTCTCAAAACTTAGAAAAAACCGAGAGGTGAATTTGGTCTTCAGCCGTCAGTCGTTAGCATGTTTGACATCATGACATTAAGAAGTTTTAGAAACTATTTAATAGCCGGTAGTTAATGATTCATTATTCTATTCTACCCATGAACTGACACCTCGCCTTGTCTATTTTCGTTTTTGCCAACACAAAGACGGCATTGAACTTATTTTTATAAATACAATAATTTCCAAGTATGTTTAGCTAGCTTCATAATGTTCCCAGGTAGGAACGACTTCTGAATAATTCAGGCAACAGTATACGGGCGTTTTCTAAGTCAACGTGGTGTACACCATATTTATCAACAGGTAACATGATAGCTACATGTCTATTTTTTATTAAAAGTACATTATATTTAACCCATCTGTAGCACTCGTACCGGGCTTGCTGCTTCCCAGTTACGCACCTAACTCTAATCGCTAAAATATCACAACTGTCAGCCATGACCAATAGGAATTAAGCACATATCTATTAAAAATCTTCAGATAGACATTAGATATCATGAGATAGATATTATTATATTACAAAAATATTACGGTAGTCCCAAACATTTTTTACGCCACTATTGCACTCTACATACGTGCTTATTAAATAGCACTTAATGTATTACAAGGAAAAATCCATATATCTGAAACGCCTACATCACTTGTGAAGACCAGATCACGTAGGTTATAATCCGTGGTCTTCTTCTCACTAGTTTCCTACAACCGTTAAACACACATGCGACATTTCAAGTGCAAAGCAAATAAACAAATCTCTGAGTATTCCTCGAACAATATGTTTGTTTTGGCGTATCCTAAGATAACGTTAAGTAGGATGTATTGCAGTGCAAATATGGAAATTAAAGAAAATATTTGCCAACGAGGTGTCTACCTGTTATTTTGCTGTTACACATGTTATTTCCAGTATGCGAATTGTTCAGCAATGACGTTAATGACACTCTGTCGCCAAATACAAAACATTAGTTTAGAGTTCGCACGCACAACCTTTCCTTATTATACTGCGCAAAATGAATACTAACGGCGAGAAACTCCGTAAATAATTAAAGTAAACAAATCTTGATTGAAAGTCTTCTAATTCGCAGACACTGACGTCCAAGATACGGTCAAAACAAAGATTTTGCGCGGGAATAGGTAACTTTAATAGTCTTGTGCAAATATTTTTATGCCGTTCGGTTTTTGAAGAAACGGTTACAAAAAAAAAAGGTTGTTTCGGATTGATGTTGTTTTCAGTTAATTTTGTTTTTGGAACGAATATACTTTACGCAGGTAACGAAAAAGGCTTTGTACCCGGAGCCTTTTTAACATATAAGTCCACAGATACTACGGGCGATTATCACAACGAAATGAATAGCGATAATTACGAGAAATGGCCAGTTAATCAATTAATTCCAAATATACCCAGTGATTCTATTCTCGTTATCGACAACGCTCCCTATCACAACAAATATGTTGAAAGACTCCCCAATTCAAACACCACTAAACGGGATATGATTTACTGTTATAAGTAAAAAGATTACGGTCAGATTTGCGTACAGATTACGGTCAGTTTACGGACAGTTCACGGACAGTTTACGGAAAGTTTACGCACAGTTTACGGACAGACTTCGGACCGTTTATGTTCAGATTACGTACACTTTACGCACAGTTTACCGAAGGACTACGGACAGTCTTCGGACAGTATATGGCCAGTTTACGGAAAATTTATGGACAGTTTACGGACAGTCCACGGACAGTTTACGGACCGTCTACTTATAGTTTACGAACAGTTTACGGACATTTCACGGACAGTTTACTGGCAGTTTATGGTCAGTTTACGGACAGTTTATGGACAGTTTACGGGCAGTTCACGGACAGCTTACGCACAGTTTACGGACAGTTTACGCACATTCTACGGACATTTTATGGTTAGTTTACGGACAGTCTACGGACAGTTAATGGTCAGTTTACGGACAATTTACAGTTTTCGGGCAGTACACGGACTGTTTACGCACAATTTACGGACAGTTTACGGACAGTTTGCGCACAGTTTACGGACAGTTTACGTACAGCGTGCGGTCAGTTTACGAACAATTTATGAACAGTTTACGGACAGTCCACGGACAGTTGACGGACAGTATGCGCACAGTTTACGGACCGTTTACGGGCAGTTTACGGGCAGTTCTCGGGCATGTGACGCCCTGTTTACGGACAGTTTACGGACAGTTTACGGACAGTTTACGGACAGTCTACGGACAGTTTATGGACAGCTTACGGACCGTTTATAGACAGTTTACGGGCAGTTTACGGACAGTTTACGGACAGTTTACGGACCGTCTTTAGACAGTTTACAGACAGTTTACGGATAGTTTACGGTAAGTCTACGAACAGTTCACTGACAGTCTATGGACAGTTTACGGACAGTCTACGGAAACAGTCCGTACAAAGCATCCCACGCTTTTGAACAGTGCCATTAATTTTCTCGTCTGTCATTTTATTCTTACGTCAAGAATCTATTTTAACTTTTTAGTTGGATTAACTATAAAAGCGTTGGTTTTAGTTTTTTAAACTATAATTTATTCGTTTTTACACTGATGTATATCGGAATCAGAAATATTGGCCAGAAACTACTTCAGTTTTGCTGGACGTAGGCCTCCGCTGAAGGGTTTATTTACTACGGAGTATTACTACTACCACTTTTTTGCAGTTCAAACGCGTAAAGAATGATTTTTTACTCATCTCACCTACTTCCATTGACTATTCGATTTACTGTCACGTGTTCAACGGTACACATAGACTTACCCGGATATTACACAACAACGTAGCTTCAACTATAATGAAGTGAATATTGCTTTGATTTCAACAGACTTTCATACATCATATTAGTAGATGTGTCTGCAGTTATTTGAACGGGCAGCGATCATTCTGTGTGTGTGCATTCCCCATCCTATTGATTGCGTGTCTGTCTGTGCCGCCAATTGTCCGATATATCGTACTTATATCAATAATACGTCGTGCTTACGTTCGTTAACCCTCTCAATATGAGAGAAGACCCGTAATGTAACAGTGGAACGATATAAGGGCCGAAAATTATTATTTTTATTATTTATGTTTATATTTTAATATCATACGGTTTCTAATATTTTTCTTCCCTTCTAAAATCATCATGTGCGAATTTGCAAACACAACAGTTCCTGCCGCCACAAGCAGTATCGTATCGGTTCCGTCAGTTCGAGTGAGGGACAGTGTACAGTAATCACTTGTAACTTTGTTGTTGAGAGGAACTTTCTGTTGCAGCTATGTACGTATACACTGGTAATATGTTTACGACAATAAGACAATCTTCCATCATTTTCTCATTAAAAAGTTTCGACGGCAACTTTTTGACATGTTTAAAAATGTAGTCACTCGCGATCGCCTCGTGCGAATCCTTTCACAACTTGATGTGGTCGTGTCCGACAGAATTTCGCAAAAAATACATTTAACTTTTAACTGAATTCCGTTTTAACAGAAAAACCATTTCTTCGCTCGGGGCAGACTCATTTAATATGTTGAAAGAAATTTTTGATCTTCTTACCAAAACTATATAGCTATGAATCGCGTTTCCCTAATTAAACTTAAATTTGTGAAGAAAATATTTGCCAAATCTCTTTTCTATGCTTCTTATTTTGATCATGCATTTCCCAGAAGCTGCTAAAAGAACATATGTAACTACGGGAAACATCTGTAAATTCCAATGCAGGTGGCACTGAAATTTACAGATGCTTCCCGAAATAGACTTCTGGATATCTTAACACTCGGAAAAAATGTCAATCGAGAGTAATCGTTTTCCATAACCGGACCATTCGTAGCGCAATGGATGTGGTGCTATAGATCCTAGGTTTCTACTGTTGGCTGAAGTCCAACTGAACAACAACCGAGCGAAAGATGTTCCAGTGATATTTAACTTCTTTTGTCGTGTCCGACACGTATCTAACGTCTACAACATCTCCCCTTTATAGTGAACAGTGGATATTATTTATGAACCTATTAATATTTCAACACCATTGTATACGTAATGCTATAACATACGAGCGAGTCTTAGAAATCGTTTAATACATTACTTCAGAAAATATAAATACTTGCTCTTGTACCCACTGTTGGGGCAGTCCGGTTCGGTTGCGATCAATTAAAAAATAAAAAGTGGATTTAAATTATTTCATAAATAGGGATATATCGAGGGCGACACTGCAAACTTCCTTTGCATTCACTGAATTTAAGTTATTCTACACAACTATATAAAAATATTTTGTTATGCGAGTTAAGTGCATTTCTTAACGCTCAATTCCCATTCGTGACATGTAAAGACGAATGTGAAAACAAGTGAAAGCCATAAATATAATAAGTAGTACATAGAAATATGTTTAATGTGAAGAATGCGGAGGATTAGGACTCGCTGCAGATCACATCGTGCAGTAAAAGTGTAGCTGACAAATGTTAATGCAACATGAAACTAACATCTAAATTTTTTCTAAATTATATGATAGGTTAGTGTTTTACCGCGATCTCATCTAATGCTAAGTCCAGATGTATCCTAAGATGGAGCACGCATGCCTAGGAAGAGCCTGTTCACCATTCTTTCGAAGAGTCCTAGGTTATATGTGTCCGGGAATACAGACTTTAGCAGGGTGTTCCAATCCTTGACAGTCTAGATAAGAAGCTTTACGTTAGCCAAACCATTTCGTTCTGGCAATTGAGATATCATCTAGATATGAATGGTAACCTGCCCTACGTCTAGATGTTCGGTGCAGGGAAGCGCTGGGAGAATCAAATCGTGTAATTCCTGCGCGCACTCTCCTAAATGTTTCCAGTAGAAGACTGCTAGGCGAGCTACACGACAACGGTGGCTAAGGCTCTGTAAACGGTGGTGGTGAGCGCATCGTTGTTAATAATTCATCTGCCGTTTTTGAATCGAATCAAAAGCATGCAGCAAAGACTGGGCAGATCCGTCCTACAAGTGACAGCAATACTCTAAGCAAGAGCGAACCTTTGCCTTGTATGTATAAGACCAACAGCTGCTCAGTTGTAAAGTACTGCTTCATTCTATTCAGAATACTTAGCTTCTTCGGAGCTGTTTTCGTCTTTGCTTCGATGAAGTAATTGAAGATAAGGCTCGGTGAGATATCGATTCCCAAAACCGAAACCCAAAACGAAATGTTATGCCACTAACATTTAATTGAATTTTTATAATTCGATGATGATACTACTTTATAACAAAGTCTAAATATGGAGAGACTGCAGACCATGGGCAAGTTAAGATTTCTGCGCGTCTCCGTATTCCGAAGTTCAACGAGGGTATATCTGTTCTACGTGCGTGTCTTCTTGTAAAGAAATGAAATATGCAAGATAAATTTGCTCGAAAGAGAACATTATAAAAAAAATAATTAGGAATAAGAACTAATTAAAGGGCTATAAAATAATGTTACGTGTCGATTCGCAGCTCGTATAATAAATTTGATGATGATAGACGTATATGCTTCTGTCAACTTGAAAAAAAAATAGCTTTTTATCATAACTGTTAGCGTCAATTACTTATTTAAAATATTTGAATGCACCACAATTAAGAGTGCCCTCGCAACACGCCGGCCAGGTAAACCGTGACAACCGCGAGCAAAGTTATAATTAAATTTAAATACTTAATTACTTGGCCGCGGCCACTTTGTAAAACAAATTTGACTAGACGTCCCTAAAAGCCACACAGTAATTTTTTTCTTTGTTTTCCGAAGCTTTTTAAAAGTATTAATTCTCAGGTGGAAATTAAATTATTTGGTTATTGTTACCGAAGTGAAAAGACAAAATAAAGAGAGCGACATGTGTCACCGATGTTGTAACGCTGCAGTCAGCTGGTGGAGGACCCTGGTGTGGCCGAGCCGTCTTATATTGTGCGTGCGCCAATGCGACAATTCAACCCAAAGAACATTCGCTACCAACTGACATCTAATTTGTACGAAGCATTGTATGATAATATTGTAATTGTTAACTCTATGACAATGTGGACGTGAATAAGCCCAGCATTGTGTGCCCCTGGTTTATATAAAACTAACATACTCATTTGAGCGTCTTTTGATGTGGATAGTGCACAATACTCGTATTCTTACGCAGCGAATACAATTTCTTAAGCACAGTCGACTTGTTACCCACACGGACGCCCAGATAGAAACACTATCGTCTTAGACTATATTTCCGTTGCATTGAAATTCGTTTAATAAATCTTCCTAGTAAGGTATATAGTATATGAAATAGGTGGTTGTAATGAAATAAACAATGGATAACATGTAATCGCTTCTGAACCTGCAACGCCAACTCGTACATGTTGAGACGAGTAATGAAATAATATTGCATTTATGAACAATTATTAACTAATCGACTATTAAACAAATCGACAACGAGTATTCCAGAAAAATTCAGGTGAAGTTTTTCGTAAGGTGCCAAAGTCGTGTGTGGTGTGTGTGTGCGTGTCTGTCTGTTCGCTTGTGGGTTTTTGTGTGTGCATATGTGCGGGCGCCTTCGTGTGTGCGTGCCTGTGTACGGGCATATACGTATATGTTTGTGCGTGTGTGATGTATGTACTAATGTGTAATATTATCAAAGAATTACTTTTAAATCACTTTTGGCTTAAATACTAATACTCATGCTCTATACCAAACAGAAAAAAAAACCAAAAACTATCTATAAATTAATGCAAACGAATGGTGAAAACCGTCCGCTCCCAAACAATGCTTTAATTTTGAAGCACGCATTGAATAATATAAAACCTAGATGAAATTAAATGTAACACTATTCTTTGTTATTGTATTTTCTTTGTTATTCTTGTTGTATATAATATTATTATTTGTTACGAATATAATCTCCAAATGACATGTGGCGCAAGTTGGCAAATTAAGCAACTTCGTGTAAGACCCTATATAAAAAAAGCAACTTATGCTTCCCAGTTTTCAGAGACGTTGCGTATTATTTTGACTGTCCCATTATTTACAATGATAATGAATCTCCAAAGCACGTTGTTCGTAGAAAGAACGCTGCAATTTCCGTTAGAGTTGTACGCTTCAGGCATTGTCTTTGCTTATCGCATTTGTAGCTAGCACGTGCGCTGAATATAGTTGAAGGGGCAGCTGTAGACCAAGTAAACACGCGTCGGTTCGCTGGAGCAGACATACATACGTTGAGATTAACGATTTAAAAGTTTTCAATCTAAAGCAGTCTAATTCATGCTTCCTAAGGAACGACGTCACAACTGTGTCCCGATTCTCACAATACATTTTAAATGAGAGAGGTGCGATCGAAGAGGCAGCACGTAAAATTTTTAGTGGCTACGGAGTACTTTAAAGTGTTCTAAACATTATCTGGCAGACAAAGACAAGTGTCACTCTGCAGCTCGCGCCGAC
>DWFV01001292.1:0-11522 GCA_018246775.1 Parelbella machaon machaon
GTGCTGGGTTCAAATCCATGGCGCGCACCTCTTTACAAAAATGTGTTTTAAGTTTAAATATCACTTGCTAACGGTGAAGGAAAACATCGTGAGGAAACCTGCACACTTTTGAATTTACAAAAAAAAAAAATCTAAGGTGTGTGAAGTCTGCTAACCCGCACTTGGCCAGCGTAGCTGACTTTGGCCTTAACCCTCTCAATATGAGAGAAGACGCATATTCCAACAGTGTAATAAAAAATGGGTCGATTATTATTATTTTTTTATTATGTAAACTTACACAGTTCACGAGTTTCATTATATTTAACAACGGTAATGTGTGTAACTATGGGGTTTTATGGGTACATACATGTATGGTACGTTTTAATATCTTTTCCTCCGGTGTGTATACGACACTAATGTACAGGACACTTGTTAGGATCATTAAAGTTATGACGTTAAACTGTAATCCGTGTTTGTAACTCAAATGATGTTTGTTTAATATTGCAAGTAATGTGCGTCTTGTGACGTAACGGGAGCGACCCGTGCGTTACTACAAATGAGAAAAAACAAAAAGTCATCACTTAAACATAAAGGCAATTTTACATTGATACAATAAATGGAAGAAGTTTTTGTGCAAAATAACGTCTTTTGTATACCTTGCCGAAATTGTCTAGCGCTTGCTAGACAATTCTAGCAAGATTTATTTTCTTATGAACCAAGAGCTCACAATCAGCGCATTAGAGCAGTTAGGCGCTCAGCGCTAAATCAAAGTAGGATATTTATCTGCTTATAAACAAAGCGCCCACAACCAGCGCAGTATGTGCCTATTCGAAGACTGGATGAGCATAAACTAGTAACAACACTAGTTGACATAACTAGGCGAGGTCAATTCACTAGCCACAATCACACCACGAAGATAACGTAACCTAACATGCTCGACGTGAGGACGTCATTTCCATTGACATATATTTCACATGTGCCCTGTTTGGCATATGTTTACAATTTACAATTTGGCATATGTAGTACACAAGATGTTTCCATAATGTTCAACATGTTAATTTAGGTATATTTACGGCGTCATTACTACGTATTCGCGAAAACAAAATGGATTTTTTTAAATAGTATTGTTTGGTAAAGTATCTAACAATTAACACATGGTTGCAGAGGAAACATAAATAAATTGGCTAATTTAAGGAAGACATCTTAGCGTGAGGAACTTTGTACAGATTTTCTTAATTGTTCTCAATTAGTACAAATGATCTTGAAACTACTTGCGATTCTGTTCGTTGAATTAATAAGGAATTCTTTAAGACTTAGTGTTTGATGATACGATGAAAGCAATGTACACAACATTTAATAGCGAGAGTTCACAGTTCAGTATTCATACTACATAAAATCGGACATGCGGGACCTTTGGTGAGCATTAGCTTGGAAAAACCGATTGAATCACTGCGTTACACTCTCACTGAAATACTGAAAACTGAATGTACTTCCGTTATCTTATAGCCTCAATGAATCACGTAGTAATATCACAAGGTCTTACTTAATGCGAAATATAAACCAGTTAGAAAAATTGTATTGTTCCTTCGCAGAGAAATAATCTAAGGGAGAGACGAGTGCCCAACTGATGCCTTATTAAACTATAGGCAATCCTTTATTTAAAAATAGTCAAATACAGTCAATCTCTAATAAGTGTTTGGTGCAAAATTGTTAGCTTTAATAAGTATTGTAAATACAAAATAAAATGTTTATCAAAAGCAGTAAACGTACCTCATATAACTGGGTAAATGACCGCAATGTAACATTTCATTTTAAATAAGATTCTCTACGATCTAGTGAGATTTCCTTTTTTTAATTTATCTAAGGTATTTGTAATTTTCCAATATAATAATATACGATGTACGGTATTATCTAAAATATGAAAGACCTTGATTTTCACCAAATTAACAAAATAATTTGTGTAGGAAGAACTCCTTTAAATTCATTTAAGATTTGCAACAGTAAATATGGGGACCTATGTGTATAGAACTTCTAGCTTAATACTTAATACATACTATTAATACACTAATATCTAATGTTATAATTCTAAAGCCCATTTTACATTAGCTTTGTTACTCGTATCGAACCTGTCAGCTAAAATAAGAATTGTCGTGCGTCGACTAATGCAAACGAGTAAGACGACCTTCGAGGTACACAGAATCTCACTCCTCGTATGATTGTAGAATTAATGAATTAAGAAATGCTTGTCATCGTGTAACGTTGCTCTTAGGTTTAAATGGGCCTGACAAATACTGACGCATCGTAGACACTTGCGTCAAGCTTCTTTTCCAACGGACAGTCTGAGTCCCGATGCATCCGTGGGCCTTAATTTGATCTCATGAATCAACGTTACGTCCGGGAATTGCGTCTTTCAGGACATACGCAGCTGTATTGGTTTTCTTCCGTTCACCGGAACGGAGAAATAATGATATATTTCTGAAACACATACGTAAACTATTTTAACTTACATTCAAGTTGTTGCAAATTGTTTTCAATTGATTATTAGATTTTAGGGAAACATATGTATCATTCATTAATTATTTAAAGCATCACTGTTTGCTACAGAATGTGTCAATTGCTTGATATATGTACGTCGTTCATTTATTCTACTCATATCAAGAAATACAAGCTACTATCACACAAATAGAAAATAAAATAGAAATAAAACCTTACATATTCTATGTATGTATATTTTGGTCTGACGATGTAAAGGAAGACAACTGTAAACGTAGTGTAGGACGCCCTCCAAATAGTTGGAATGACGATATACGCAAAGTGGCTGGCAGTGGTTAGATAGCAGGCCTATGTCCAGCAGTGGACTGACGTAGGCTGATGATGATGATGATGATGATGACTGCAATCTAACGATGTTAGAGCTGTATACTTTGACTAGATGTTTAAACTCTAAACAATAGTATCTATTAAGAAGGTTATCGAAATCTTGTCTTCAATCTATCGACTTACACTGTAGTAGCATTCCTATAGTTATAATCTCAGTTATTTATTGTACCCCGCAACACGATAAAGATGACAACCAAATGGGTAAGGATTAAAGATGCTATTCATTTATGTATACATTTATTTAGATGCAACAGTAGCCCGATGTCATGTAGGTATAAAATATTAATATTTCGCAATATTTTCGACATAACGGTGCACAAAACTTAATCATCTTAATTAAAGTTAATAATGCCCCAAAGTTGAACAGTAAAATCCCTACGTGCGCTCAATTAATAGTATTTGCGTCAGTATATTGTGTGACTCACAGGATGTGTCTAATTATGAAGGAACTCTGTCCTCGACATTGTTTTTATTTTTACTAGATACCAGGTGTCCCCTTCTTTGCAATGTAATTGAGATTTGAATTGTATAGTATTGTTTTAAATCTCAGCTGTCATTATCGGTATCTGATTATTTAAGACCTCAACTACCACCTATTAGTGTATCGACTCTACACACGTGTTAGTTATATTTAATATGTAGGTATACGCAATAAAGTTATGTGTGTGTGTGTGTGTGTGTGTGTGCGTGCGTGCGTGCGTGCGTGCGTGTGTGCGTGTGTGTGTGTGTGTGTGCGTGCGTGCGTGCATGAGTGCATGTGTGCGTGCGTGCGTGTACATATATGTATATACACACAGATACATTATACACACAGATTCTATGGAATAATTTTAGTATTTCGATTACTTGAAATAAATAACATTTTATGGTATTATTTTATAAATATTATGTTACAGAAATCTACTGTTATGACACTTATGGCATTCGTGATTTATTATTTGGTATTTTGTACTGTAAAAAAAAACAAAAGAGTAAAAAGTGACGCTACTGCCGTCGGAGACCATCAGTTGGTTCCCGCCATTTTTAATTAAGGCACGCTTATGTCAATTTTCTTAGATTATTCATATTTTATTGTGTAGTTAGAACTTTATTTTATATAGAACGGTATTTTTTTTTTTAGAACTTTAACTAATAACATCAACCTAAATAGTGTTAAAATGATTTGCTTGTGTCTTATTTATTTTATTTTCGTTTAATGTAACCAATTTAGATACCATAAAGAATATAATGGTCTTTGATTTTATTCATTGTGAATTATTAACTATATGAATTATTATTAATTATTATGGTTGAATGTGAATTATTATTAATTATTATGGTTGAATAAACATAGTTATCTTTTTATCGTTTTAATAATTTTCCCTATAATTAACTAATACAAGTTAAATATATACATACATTATTTTACAATTACGATATAAGACACATTTGCTGTACCTACATTTAAATTTTATTAAAAGTTAAACTCGTATGTATAAAGCAAAGACTGATATGGGTCGAAATAAAAGTATTCATATTTATTGGATTCATTTCGTCACATTCATCATGTACATAAACACCTGGCTCACCCCGGCACCTGGTTCCCGACATGAGGACCAGTTGTAATTAATAGTTGGTAGATGTTTATCTACCCATATTTTTTTTTATAAATTAGAAATGCTGACTAGCTTTGGGGTTTTACCTTATGTATTTGTAAGTCAAACAATATGCGTTTGTCCATTCAAGTATTTATTGCGTTATGCCTTGCGAATTAGTTTACAAATAACTTTTACGGTTATAACAACTCTGAAAAACGTTAAGACCCCTTACGTTATTTTATTTCAATAATTTTTGACATTTCGTAGTGGAGCTGTCACTGAACAATGTTTGCAGTTATGAGTGTGATCAATACGATTACACACGGTGTTCAGGACAGCTAGTTGATATTAATTTCTGCTATACCTATTTGATTAGGTACTGTTTTATCTTACTTATTTAGTTACTGTTTTATTTATAATATCCAAATAATAATAAAAAAATCCAAATGCAAATCCAAATGTGAAATTTCCTCTTAGTTGAATAAAATAATATCTATTGCGGTAATTCACTGATTCGGCAAATTTTTGGGTCTGTTATTTTACTTATATTTGCAATATTGCACTTAGAATTACATGCATATAATAAAACTCATTGGTTATTAGTAGTACGAACGGCGTGTGTTTTTGCGTGTTCAGGTTCTGATAAGGGTTAATGATGGTGACGTTCGCGTAGTTATCGTACATCAGTACAGTGACCTAGAGTCTGGATGAATCCTATCCCATGAGTCAATGCGGATGTGTCCCACGGGTGACCGCGGCGCGTCGTTGGCCATTCCTGTAGCGTGTGGAGTGAGCGGAGTGACAGGCGTGGAGCGCGCCGCCCACCGCGCGGTTGACGCATTGGCCTTTCGCGCGAAATCTATAAAACGATCGCAGCAAAGACGCCGACATTGCACACATTGCAGGGCTGTCAATGAATGTTATATCCCCACACAATTCTACTCAAATACAACAGTCTTTGAGGCGTGCATAATATTTCTTATTTTATTCTGCCATTGAGTAGTGGTTCTAATATTATTAAGTCTCGTTTTGAAGGCTGTGATAGTAAGATGAGGTGTTTTAACTTGCACTTATCACTTTACAGGTTTCTCTAATTCAGGTGCATATATTGCGATGGTGCTCATTGAGGGAGGCCTATGTCCAGCAGTGGATTAAGATAGGCTGATGGTGATGATATATTATGGCATTCGTTTTTAGAATACAATTTGGTTCTAAATGGAAAAAGATGTGGTGTTAGATTTTTGTCTTATGAATTCAAGCACTTTCACGACACCCGAACAGATTTTTTTTCACGACACCCGAACAGATTTTTGGTCGAATCGAGAAAGATAGAAAAACAATGGCGGCATTTCAAAGTCAATCTTAATAAAACTCGAAACTTTTTGGTTAAACAGCGAGATTAAGGTTAAGGTTTTATCGGATTAAGCTTTGATGAACACAGAACTAAATATAACTTATGATGTTACATTTCGATTCGGCTGTAGAGAATAGTTCATTGTTTTGGTCATATTATTCATATTGGTGAAGATAGTGTGGAACATTAGGTAGTGACTGGGAAGTTAAAGTGAAAATTCTGAAGTCAGCGAAAAAGAAGTAGAAACAGAAGTCCAAAAATATGCTCGCACAAGTTAATCGAGTAACTAGTCCTAATCGGTTGCACTGCCCTACACCAAGGATTGTAACATGTGCAGACAAGTTCTTGTCAAATAAATATAGAGTCGCAATCCTCAACAGTCAGGGAACAGTTAGGAAGGAAAAGTTTCAACATAATACAAAACCTTCTTAAACATTCCCATTATACCTATACCTACTATTTTTTCAAAATTTTTTTGTTTAAGAAAATTCTGGTGAAGAAAAAGCAACGAAGTATCGCCAACCCTAGATTACGCATATATTGTTCTTTTGTTATGAGCAGTCGCGGGTGGCGCACGTAAGTCTTGTCCAAACAATCTGGAGCGCGAGGGAGGGGCTCGTGACGCATTTTCACCAACGGAAATCCGGATTCTGTAGAACTTCGCAGCTAAATAGGCCATACTTCAATCATACCTAATGAGCATAAGCGGTAGACACAGGAAGGTGTTGACATAAAAAAAAAAAATGCGCCTATACACGGATATCATCACCTGTGAGTACAGCACCTTATTTTTTATATTATAAAATTTGCAAATAGTCATTCCAACTCATGTTAAGTGGATACATTCGCTCGCAGACATACCCTCGTGGAATCGTTGTTTTGTTTTATCGATGAGCAGATAATATATAGGCGCTAAATAATTCATAAAACTAAGTCGTTTCGAAGGTTTTTACGTACTGACACAATAAAACGGTTTGTGTTTGTAATTTATTTTTATTATGATATTTCGCAGTGATTGTGGCGCCAGCGCGGCGTGGGCATGTGTAAATTTTTTTTATTTGAAAAACGTATAAAAAGACGATCAACTGGTGGTCTCCTTAGTGTCAGTGAATAACTATGCAGTTTGTATGTCAATCGATATAATGTTTATTTATTTAGTAATTATTACGGTGTCCCAGATCTTCAGATATTCAAATTTAGATCGTCTTGAGATGTCTTTATAAAAGTTTATGAGGATATCGCTACAATAACCGACGTCAATACCTACCCTCAATGTAAATAATAATAAGAGTTACGTTACAAATATTGATGCAATATGAATAAATAATAATACATAACAGTATCCGGATCGGACGAAGCGGATGTTTATAAATAACGTTAAACAAATACTGAATCATGTACAAAGTGCGTCAAACTTAAGGATGGTTTACATGGCGCAGAGAGCTACACTAAAGCCCACACAGTTATTACTTACACTTTCTACTTACAGTGCGTTTTATTGCAGTTTTGTAGTTAGAACTCGAAAGCACACGCCTAAGAATTACTCGTAAATTGAAATTTTTTAACTCGCCGTCCTCGTCCGATACGTGAAAAAGATAATTGGGACAATTGGAAAGACCTAAAAATGTTTGTTTTGTTCTTACCATATTTCTGTAAAGTGATACCTAATGGAGCCTTTACACATAGATATACTATAGGTATGTATGTACATATGTGCTTTTGATGACGAAATAAGGGAAACCATACTGACAACAAAGCAGTGATGCGCGAATGTAAATATATTTTATCAATGAATGCAAATGACCGACCAAACCGTGAATGACAGTTTAACACGTTGGTAAGCATGTCGAATAGCTGCGACAGCCAAGGACGAGTTCTATACTTGGTATGATATCCATGCGATAATAAATGTAAGAATCTGTTTGATTTTGGTCAATGTATAACTGCCGATTTGTGTACTCGTATGTATGTACATACATACATATGTGTATCAAACTCACAGCACCGTAGAGTGGAAATGTGTGCTCAGAGTTATTATTTTTGGTAGTTACAAGAAGTTATTGCTTTGATAATTGACTTGCCTATTTAGAAAATAGCACCGAAATATTTAAAAGACCAGGAATGCATGGGATAAAATGAGTAAATATTATCCTAATAGGGAACAGCTACGATATTCTTGCGAAGGAAAATCGTTAAGGCATACGTCTTGTTTTCTCGTCACTGTGCCAACCCTAATGAAATTTGGTCCCGAGCAGCAAGGTCATTGAACGGGTGAACAAGCAACTAAAAGTTGAACAATTGTGTTTCACCTAAATCTATAATCATGTACCTATAGAAAAGACTTTAATCCTATTTGAGTAGGTTTTCAATTCGCAACTATACGTAATTTGTGCGTTCTGCCTTCGTAAATTAATGGCTTTCAATTCATTTTTTAGGCATTACTTTGCAAATAACTTCGCAAACTGTTGAAATCATAATATATATGATACACAATACGACGAGGTTGTAAGGTCATCAGCAATCAAACCCACTTGCCTTGCAGTGGCATTCACCGCGTGAATTGGGGTCGAATCCTAATACGATTAACAGTTATACGCCTAGCAACAAACTAAAGAAGGAAAATCCACGGTTTCCTAATACATTGACGACTCGAAACCGCATGAATTTTTATCACTTGTAGTAAAGCCGCAAAGCACATCGCTTATTAGTGAAGTGTTCACTCTTGATCTCGATCTCTCCAAATGCAGAATCGAGTCCGTTGCGATTCCGGACATGCCGAACATAGGTGCACTTTTACGTTAATATACATTGCGGAATTTCATTTATAGGTGGTACATTAATTTGATACAAAATCTGCAATGTATGATAAATTGTTTATATAGGACCGTGAGAGCATGACGCACCGGAAGCCAGCGCATGCCGCGAAGCCTACGAAAATAAAAAGCTATGTCGGACAGAATGCCTCCCGCATGATCAGACCCCATTGAGTGCAGTACGTGAACTCTCGACGCCGCTCAGTTCTTCGACCCTTCGTACGAGTTGTCTATGTTAGTAAACACTTCCCTGTCTGCGGTCGCTCGTCACAACATTTTCTACCTTAATATAGTAAATAGAATGAATGGTTTCGCTAATGGCGATTTAATGATCGCAATTTACTTTACCTACTTGTTTACCAAATGAAACCAGATAATCTTGGAATATAACTACATGATTTCTCATATTTATCTTATGAAGGACTATAGTAACAAGATCGGATATAACTACTTGTGAGTGATATCTTATTTTAGCATATAAATCAAATGTCCATTCATATGTACAATGAGTTAAATTAAGGACATGTCAGCGAGTGTGCGCGAGTAAGCAATTCCTAACAGAAAAGCAAAATGTAATACTCATTACATAAGGTCATTGATTTTATTATGTTGTAAATATATTTGAAAAAAAAAAAACAATAAATTTAAAATGTTTTTTTATAGATACATTTCATAAGTCACCTTATCGTTTGTTTTAAATATATTTATTTCTATATGTGCTTTCTTAGGGTTTTATGATTCTCATACCTATTAACTGCTAGTTGCAGTGTTAGTTAAGTTAATAGCTAGTATCACGGATAAATTGTCATAACAAAGTAGTAGTACGTTGGGGTAGTTCCCTGAATAGACAATTGACGTATAGACATTAATATTAAAACATATACAGTTGTTAAAAAAATATTTGCTGCAAATCAGCCAATATATAGACAAATTAATTTTAGAACCGACTTGGGTCATGTTTTCTTTAAACGTACATATTTACAGTACAATAATTATCATAAATCATTGAACTTGCATCAGGGGAATCAGAAACATGCGTTAAAAACTTTTAGCGTTAGCAAAAACACTAGCTGAATAGAATGACCGCCAACAAGCCGCGTAATAATAACAGCGTCGGGAGAAGATTCTATGGTTTTTTCACTAGCGTTGTCAGTAAACAAACAAGTCACGGGTAGCAGGTGGACGGTGTAGACACAATGCAGGTGTCTTTGAGATGCATTCGGGCCGCAGGGTACGTGCGCCGGGCCTCGTGCGGAGAAAGCTATGAGAACTACGTGACGGGGAGCACGCCGCCGTTAAGGCATCGGAGCCCATCGATCATGTTTTTTAGTAATGATCGATAAATCATTGCTCCCATGGAAGGCGATGCGGGCGCGCATGTGTGACGCCTGATCGGAACGTGGCAAGTTTGTGGTATAAATCGCACGCAAGCGCACAGCTCGCGCGCCGCTTTGCTATATGCTCCTACTCGAATATGCCGCGAATGATACTGCATGTAGGTTTTCGTTGGATTGATTATACCTACATTCATGTTGTTAAAACAAAATTCTTTATTGAAATAGAACAGGATTAGACACTTTCAGTAAGAGAAGAAAGTTTACCCACTTTTAAAATTTATAATAGTTTAGGAATTATGGCGACGGTTGAAGTAGTGGTATTCTAATATGATTGATAATTTGTCTTTGATAACTCAGCCCGAATTTCAATGTAGAAATTCTTTTACAGCTATGTAAAAATGTCTGGTGCTATTGTTATGAATAAGTTAAAATTGCAATCATCTTAACAAGGCGGATGCAAAAAAATTTGGTGAAAAACAAAATCGCTGAAGATTTAATTCATAAAAAATACATGATATAAGCTCAGACGCAAAGTTGTTGCAATCGGCGGGAGCTTATGAAGAACCTAGGATTGGTTCGCAACTACTCGACCTAGCGCTAGCGACAGAACGAACTAACACAAACTAGCGTCACAAGATACCTGAATTAAAACGATACACATTTAATCATATATGTAAAAAAAGCCACGAAACGTTTAATGGTAAAACATGGTAAAACAAAACTAAAACAAATATATAGGTACTATATAAAACAATATGTAACGGACGAACATGACCTTAAGGGCCTAAATGTCCATTGGTCGCAGTTCGGTTCCGGCCTCGTGCATGGTGCATTAGTCCAGTCCAGAGTCCACGGGCGCGGCGGTCGGTATTATGCAAAGTGGAGAGCTACGTGCGAGCCGCTACGGGTCTTAACGACACCCATCTTCTCTGCTTTAATTATAGATATTTTTTACTGATGTATATTTTATGTGTGTTATCGGATTAGGGCCGCTACAGTCAGAATTATAACATATATACTGCAAAGCATATTACGTTACATAGCAATATATTTCCCATAGAAGCGTTCGAGTGCCCGCACACGACGCTATGATACATATTTCGTCATGAACATATGTGAACGGATAAAGCGAGGCGTATTCGGTGTAGCGAGACATTAATATTAATGTATATTTTGTAGAATATAGTCGATCAATTTTTTTTTAATTTTAGGTAATATTTGTTCACATTAAAAAGTTCTCAAGCATCATTATAAAAGTTTTATGTGTATTTTGTATAATTCAATGTTTTTAAAAAAAAACCATTTTTCTGTCATTGTTTTATTAAATAGGTACTACAATATCATTATTGCAGTAGTTAATAAATTGATTATTTGATAAATATTTTGATTTGCAATACATTCTGTAGTGGAGACCGCGACTTGGCAAACGTAGCGTAGGACGCCCCCCAGCTAGGTGGAGTGACGATATACGCAAAGTTGCTGGCCGTGGTTGGATGCGAAGAGCTGAAGATCGAGCTCAGTGGCGTGCCATTGGAAAGGCCTATGTCCAGCAGTGGACGATGACAGGCTGATAGTGTGTGTG